>CM065742.1:40859831-40882331 GCA_033310375.1 Conus canariensis
AGCCCCTTTTGGACACCCCCCTGCGGCCAGTAGGCTCTGGGACTTTGACCTCTCAGCCCCTTTACTAGGCACCTCTACAGCGGAGAGGGAACCGGGGAAAAAAACATGTGGACAACCCCATGCATCTCATGCTCTCCCCGTGGTAAGATTCTGGCCAGGATCTTACTCAACTGTCTCATCAGCACCTGGAGCAAGGCTTGCTACCTGAGAGCCAGTGCGGATTTAGGAGGGGTCGAGCATCTGGTTGGTTATGATTTTCGCTGTCGGGCAACTATCAAAGAAATGTCGGGTCCAGATATCAGCATATGTACCAATTTGTGTACCTGACCAGGATATTTGACATGTCTGTGGTAAAGAGTGTGGAAGGAGATCAAGGCAAAGTCTGGATGCCCCTCCAAAGTTCAACTCGATAGTCAAGCATTTTCATGACGGGGTATTCGGGGCAGCAGTGCAAGATACTCACAGCCTTTCCCTATATTCAAATAGCGTCAAGCAGAGCCACCTGCTAAATCCCCCCCCCCCCCCCCCCCCCCCCCCCCCCCCCCCCCCCCCCCCACCCCCCCCCCCCCCCCCCCCCCCCCCCCCCCCCCCCCCCCCCCCCCCCCCCCCCCCCCCCCCCCCCCCCCCCCCCCCCCCCCCCCCCCCCCCCCCCCCCCCCCCCCCCCCCCCCCCCCCCCCCCCCCCCCCCCCCCCCCCCCCCCCCCCCCCCCCCCCCCCCCCCCCCCACCCCCCCCCCCCCCCCACTTTCAGTATGATTTTTCTTCCATGCTGACAGTGATTTCTAGATGGTGACACTGGAGTTGGCTTTAATACCGATTGATGGAAGCTCATCAACTTGTGGAGATTACAGTCCAAAACCAAAGTCCAGGAAGACACTGCCCATGACGTCTCTTTGTGATGAGTGCGCATTGAATGCTGCCACACAGTCTGACATGCCAGAACGTATGGACCGGTTTACCAAAGTCACAGACCGACTTCTGTCTCCAATCAGCTCAAGAAGACTGAAGTACTGCATCAACAACCTCCTGCAACTCCCAACACAGAGCCAAGCCAAACGTGTGAGGACAAAAGAAGAGCTCCAATGACACTCTGAAGGCCTCATGAAGTGCTGTAGCATCGCCCCTGCCTCCTGGGAAGAAGCTGCACAAGATCGCTAAACCCTGGCGCACCATGATAAAATTTCCAGAGAGGAAGACTTTGAAACAAGGCGAGTGGGAGGCACGGGAGCAAAAACGTCAGCTTCGAAATAAAAAGAGCAAGCACCACCTCTCGCCTGGCTCATCTCCAGGTCTGCCTGTCCACACTGCAACAGACAGAACAAGCACCACCTCTCAGCCTGGCTCATCTCAGATCTGCCCTGTCCACACAGCAACAGACTATTCAAAGCGAGGATCGGCTTGATCAGCCATCTTCCATATTCACGACCTTCCAGTGATAGCAGAAGTCGTGGTCATCTTCGCCCGCGAAGGACAAACAACAACAAAAGGCTATGATGGGACTTTAACCTTTCAACCCCCACAAGTGCAGGTGGAGAGGAGGCGTTGTCACATGCTCATGTCCCTGTGGGTGTTAGATTACTGCAGCTTTGTTGCTGAGAACCAAATCGAGCGTCCACAGAAGGAGAAACGACACTTGGGCTGGTACCCATCTTATTAAAAAATCTGATACAGATAAGTAAAGCAGAATACCTGGCGCACCACACAGCTTAGTTCTATCCACCTGAAGGATAGCAATGTTGTAAATGAATAAGTTACAAATGATTGTATATACAGTGATAAGTCTCTCTCTGTGTGTGTGTGTGTGTGTGTGTGTGTGTGTGTGTGTGTGTGTGTGTGTGTGTGTGTTGAGAGAGAGAGAGAGAGAGAGAGAGAGGAGAGAGAGAGAGAGAGAGAGAGATGACATGGATAATTTCTCTTTCTCACTTTTTCCACCTATGTGATGACATCATTCAAAGACGCCTGAGGAGACGGGTCAGTTGAGATTAACCAAAAAACAAAACAAATGTGATGAGTCGGCCGAATGTTCTCGAGTCCTTTAAGTCCTTTAGGCAAATTAAGGGTAATTTTGCCCATCTTCAGATCAGTTTCCTTGGGATCTTCAAGTGTGCGAACTCAGGCATCACCAGAGGCGAATACCCCGAGTCGTATATTGAAGGAGGGAGAGTTACTGGGAAGTGATTCGCATGTTCAGGGGCATAGTAACAAGTACATGTGGACCTGCTGGTCTTGGGTGGGGGAGAGTGTCCACCTCTACCACTGGCTATTCACTGGATTATCCAGTGGGCCTGGGGGGAGCGATCGTGAGAGGCGACCGTCACGGTTCGGTGACCGTCGGCCTGCAGGCAGGGTACAGTGCCCATTCAGCCGTTCTTGTCCTGAAGGAAAACACTTTCGGGGAAGTTTCGGCCAGTTTGGGTGCTTTGCACCTTGTTGTCTATAGAGTGTAGTAAATACTTGAAGCATCAGTCCTGGCTTGTGGAGAAGTCCAGGCTGTTAATACAATGGGTAGGTTCGGGGAGTCGAACATGAGTTTGAATTGGAGGTTATGCATTAACCACTTGGTACCCAACTCTTTGTTGGTGCTCGTAGCTGTGGTGTGTGTGTATGTGTAGGTGACTAGTGGTTCCATTGGTGGAATTAAAATAACTCGGGAAGTTATTGGTGAATATCGTGTGATGTGTGTGTGCCAGTGATTCCATTGGTTGAACCAGTTTAACTCTGGTTCTCTGTGTTTGGGAATGGATAAAAGATGCTCGGAAAACCAGGAAATGTGTGACTCACGTAAGGGAAAGTGAACTCATCCCGTCTTGCTAGGGCTCAAGAAAATACAGTGAGAAGTAGAGGTTTGCTGTCGCCTCGAAGCCGATGACGGTTTAGAATTGTCTCCTGGGTGGGGACGTAAGACAGTGAGTGGAGGTTGCTGTAGCCTCGGAGCCGACGACGAGAAGAATTGTCTCCAGTGTGGGGACTGTCGACAGCAAGACGTGTCAACCTGTTGGAGCCTAGGCAGGGAACTGCCAGACAACGGTGGGGTGTTTGTGGGAGAGGCCAACAGGAGCCCTTTCCGTGGAGAGGGTGAAGTTCAGTGGAGTCCGGAGACTCGGTCTGAGGGTGCAACTCGGGCTACTTTGCCAGTGTCCCCCAACTGGGATTTGGCAAATCGGGAGGACACAACAGTGTGGCAGCTTCAGCGATCGTAGTCGTACAGTGTGATGAGAGAACTGACTAGTCAACCAAGGAATGCTGGCAAGTTATGAACGTTTATTTTTCTTTGTGTTAATAGGTGTGTAACCAGAATATTGGAATGTTGTCTTTCCTGGTTAAGTAAAAGTAACTGAAGAACAGCGGATACGATCATGAGATTATCTGTGTGATGTTTACATTTTTGTATGATACAGATAAGTGTGTTGTGTAGTGACGGGTGGGGGCTTGGAGTCAAGTTAAATAAAATTTGATTATTTTCTATGACTTTTCCATGGCTCGTCCCAAGATGGGAAAAAAAAAGGGGGCAGCAGAGGGACATCCGGAGTCATGAACCGGGTGTGGCCCAACCCCCCTAGAGTGTCAGGAGATAAGGGCCGAAACACTTGCTTGAAGGGGGCTTCTCTTCTGAGGACTCTCTGCTGCCACGCTCTCCACGAGTTTCTTTCTACTGATGCATGGGTAAACCATTGACTTCCGGGAATAGGCCGGAGGACGTCCGGGAAAGACCGGAGGACACTGGGAAAGACCAGAACCAAGGGCTCTGTGGGCTGGCTCCCCACTTTGCCTTAAACATGTGGCTACTAAAAATAAAAGGAAAAGATGCTCCCAGGATTCACCGAAAGGGGGAGAGAATGATGAATCCATCGGTGCTCAACCAATCATGACTGCAAATCCCAAACGGACTATGAACATGGACCAAATGGAATATCCATGTGTCTGTGGAAAGCGTTTCGCTACCACCCGTGGCATGAAGATCCACAGAACAAAGATGGGATGTGTGAAGACTCATCTGAATGAGCAGCAGCGCACTGCATCAGCAGATAAGACGTCGGAAGACCAAGGCCAGGATTTAAACCACAGTGCCAAGGACATCCACGCTGTTGGTTCGGATGAGGAATTTGCACAGGCCCTTGATGCCAGGCGCCTGAAACTCAACCTGCCACGAGCAAACGAAACTGAAGATTGGGGGAAACTGGATGCAAAAATCGTCCAAAGACTCGATGCACTGATAGGGAAAAGCACCTTGGAACACAAACTAGCCACATATGGGGACATTGTGTATGCCACATGTAGAGACGCCTATGGAGCAAAACTACCCAAAGAGAAAACACCTCCAAAGAAATCCAGACGCCAAGAAAAGATGGACAAGATCAGGGTCCAAAAGAAAAACCTCAAGATGCAAATGAAGACCGCACTGCCAGCTGAAAAACAAGGCTTGGAAAAAACTGTGGAAAGACCTGAAAGAAAAACACAGTGCCCTCAGCAAAGCGGAATCTGCGAGGAAGAGGAAGAGCAAAAAGAAGAAGACACAAGAGCGCTTCTTCAGAGACCCCTTCCAGTTTGCCAGAACACTGTTTGAGCAGCCAAAATCTGGGACCCTAAGTGTGGACAAAGGAGTTCTTGAGCAGCATCTGAGGAAAACATACTCTGACCCACAGAGCAAAGCACCACTCGACATTCAAGGTCTGGTGTGGCCAACCAACCCTGAGGAACAGTTCAATGGCAAGCCTCCAACGTTGGCGGAAATCAAGAAGGTGGTCGACAAAGCCAGAGCCAAATCATCACCAGGGCCAAACGGAATACCTTACCAGCTTTACAAGAAATGTCCCAAGGTGCTGGAGTGGCTCCACAGGCTGCTGCGATCGGCTTGGAGAAACCAGAAGATCAGCGGCCAGTGGATGACGGCAGATGGTGTGTACATCCCCAAAGAGCAAAACTCAAGTGACATTAGCCAGTTCAGGCCAATATCACTACTGAACGTCGAAGGGAAAATCTTCTTCTCTGTCATGGCAGCAAGGCTGACCAAGTACCTGATGGAAAACAAGTACTTGGAAGTGTCAGTCCAGAAAGGTGGCATCCCAGGCGTGGCGGGCTGTGTAGAACACGCCACAATGATCTGGGACGCAATCCAAAAAGCAAAGACAGAAAAGAGAGACCTGGACGTAGTGTGGCTTGATCTGGCAAACGCATATGGATCTGTGCCCCATGAGATGATACAGTTGGCTCTTGAGATGTACCATGTGCCAAAGAACATCCGCGACATGCTCAAGAAGTACTTCAATGGCTTCTCAATGCGGTTCTCTACCAAGGAGTACACAACAGACTGGATCAACTTGGAAGTGGGTATTGCAATGGGCTGTGCAATTTCCCCAATACTGTTCGTGCTGGCAATGGAACTCATCTTGAAAGCGGCAACAAACAACGCGAGACAAACAGACCTTGGCGATGGATACAAGATGCCTCCTCTCAAGGCCTTCATGGATGACACTACAGTGATTTCATCCAGAGAAGACGAGACACGTCATGTGCTGGAGAGGCTGGACGACATAGTTGCCTCATCCAGAATGAAGTTCAAGCCAAAGAAATCACGGAGTCTCTCACTGAGGAAAGGAAAAGTGGCCGGATCTGTGGTCTTCAGTGTTGCCAACCAGGCCATTCCAACAGTCACAGAAGAACCAGTCAAGAGCCTTGGGAGATGGTATGATGATACGCTGAAAGACACACAAAGAGCAAAAGAAACCAAGCAGATGGCGGAGGAAGGCTTGGAGACCATTGACCAGTGTGGGCTCCCTGGCAAATACAAGGTCTGGTGTCTGCAGTTCATGCTGATACCAAAGCTGCTATGGCCTCTGATGATATACGACATCTGCACCAGCATAGTGGAGGCAATGGAAGCCAAAATCAACAAGTTCACAAGGAAATGGCTTGGTGTCCCACCCTGTCTGACTGACATAGCGCTGTACTGTCGCCAAGCAAAGCTGAAACTACCCCTGAAATCCATCCTGGAGGAATACAAAGCAGGGAAGATCAGACTTCAAAGCATGCTGGAGGACTCAGGAGACAAGGTGGTAGAAGCAATTAAGCCCCAGCTGAAGACAGGCAGAAAATGGAAAGTTCAAGAGGCGATGGATTCTGCAAAAGAAAGTCTCAAGATCAGAGAAATAACAGGACACACACAGACCAACAGACAGGGACTGGGGGTGACCAAAACTGAATGGTGGTCAAAGGCCAAAGGAAAAGCCAAAAGAGACATGATGATTCAGGAGATGAGAAAAGAAGAAGACCAAAAAAGACTCCAAAAAGCAGTCCAGCAGAGCCAGCAAGGGCAATGGACAACGTGGGAGAATGCACTCCAAAGAAGTCTCACTTGGAATGACATTTGGCACATGGCCCCTCTCAGGATCAGCTTCATTCTCAGATCTGCATATGACCTTCTGCCCTCAAATGCAAACCTGGTGAAGTGGGGGAAAACAGACGATCCTGCATGCCCCCTCTGCCATGAAAAACAAACAGTGGAGCATGTCCTAAGCTCATGTAAAGTAGCCCTGGCTCAAGGAAGGTACACATGGAGGCACAACCAAGTGCTCAAAGAGATTGTACAAGTAGTCTGGGCTAGTACCAACACCACAAAAGGGAAAATCAGGACTCCAAAAGCACCCGCAACATTCTTCACGGCAGGAGGCAGCAAATCATGGCCAAGAACAACAGTGCCACTCGAAACATGCAGGCAGAGTCTGCTGGACGGGGCAGATGACTGGGAGTGCACTGCAGACCTCCCAGAATGGAAGAGTCACCCAGAGATCATCAGCAAGAGTGGCATGAGACCAGACATAGTAGTCCACTCTAAGTCAACCAAGCAGCTGATCATGATCGAGCTCACGGTGCCATATGAGAACAGAATGGAGGCAGCTCAAATCTACAAGACTGAAAAGTATGCTGATCTGGCAAACAGCCTGAGGAGAGAAGGCTATCAGGTCAAAGTCCTCACTGCAGAAATTGGAGCTAGGGGGTTTGTAGGAACGTCTGCATACAGCCTCATGAAACAGCTCTCAGTTGCAGGGAAGGAAAAAACCAGAGCCCTGAAAGCAATGGCAGAAGCGGCAGAGAGGTGTTCAAGCTGGATCTGGTCAAGGAGGAACAAAAGTGAACTTCATAAGGCTTAATTTCCCTACAAATATCAGGTGTCCCTGTGGCTCAGTGGTTAAAGCGCGAGTCATTAAGTGGAAAATGAGCATGTCCAGAGGGTCATGGGTTCGAATCCCAGCCATGGCTCGTCCCAAGATGGGAAAAAAAAAGGGGGCAGCAGAGGGACATCCGGAGTCATGAACCGGGTGTGGCCCAACCCCCCTAGAGTGTCAGGAGATAAGGGCCGAAACACTTGCTTGAAGGGGGCTTCTCTTCTGAGGACTCTCTGCTGCCACGCTCTCCACGAGTTTCTTTCTACTATGAAACGTTATTGGTTTCCCGTCACCTTTGTGCGGGCCCGATGTGAGTGACAGAGTGCGTGTGCCTATGCAAGAGCGCATTTTGGTTGTGAAAGCGTAAATACTTCTGTCTATACCCCCCCCCCCCTCCTGCATCCCTGCATATGATAATCATATTTTAATAATGAGGGGAGCGTCGGAGACCCGTCACACAAAACAAAAACGAAAACTGACCTCACCTTCTCAAACGGATGGTCGGTCAAACTCACTACATTTACTTCATGGGCCATTTGGATCCATTTAATTTTGAGAGGAGAGGAGAGAGAGAGAGAGAGAGAGAGTTGGCACCTTAAAGCTATTTCATGTCTTTGTCGCCAAGTCCTCCCCAGTCTCTCCCCCTTTGTTCACCCCTCCCCTCCTCCCCCCTCTTGCTCTCTCTCTCTCTCTCTCTCTCTCTCTCTCTCTCTCTCATAACATTTAACCATTTCCGGACTCTACTAACACAGTTTTCAGCCCAACCCCCCCCCCCCCCCTTGCCCCGCCCCCATCCCCACTCACACCTGTTTTAAGCTCCGAAAGACGGAAGTCGCCTGTACTGACTGTAACAAATGGCTGTGTTCCACGAGAAACAATTGGAAGGTTCGACAATCCTGTTAGTAAAGAATTCAATGTTTACATTGTAATGCCCTCTTTTTCATCCCCCCCAACACCCTCACGCCCTTTTCGGAATCTTGGCTGAGAGTGGTTCATGACTGAAGGAATGCTTTTTGTCGGTATCGTTTCTAACCGCTATTTATATCTCAGGAATTCTTTTTTTTTTTTTCTTTTTTTTTTCTAAAGTAGAAATGAACTCCACCAAAGTGGAAACGTGTTCCAGTATGTGTGTTGAATGGTTTGTTAGCCCGTCTTCAATTTTCAGTGCTCCATCGTGAATGCCACGTTGGACATCTATCGACATAGTTTGCGCGATGCTGGGAGGGGGTGGTGGTCGAGGAGGATGAGGAAAGGTCAGTGAACAACAACAACAACAACAACAACAACAACAACAAAAGAAAGAAAGAAAGAAAGAAAGAAAAAATCCAATCGAGTTAAATTGTTTTCACGCCTCCATCCAAGACAATCCGGATACCATGGCGGGCCTCTGAGACCACGACAATCCGGAGGCCACGACAATCCGGATACCATGGCGGGCCTCTGAGACCACGACAATCCGGAGGCCACGACAATCCGGATACCATGGCGGGCCTCTGAGGCCACGACAATCCGGAGGCCACGACAATCCGGATACCATGGCGGGCCTCTGAGGCCACGACAATCCGGAGGCCACGACAATCCGGATACCATGGCGGGCCTCTGAGGCCACGACAATCCGGAGGCCACGACAATCCGGATACCATGGCGTGCCTCTGAGGCCACGACAATCCGGATACCATGGCGGGCCTCTGAGACCACGATAATCCGGAGGCCACGACAATCCGGATACCATAGCAGCCCCCGAGGTATAATTCAAACCGGGACAGCCCTGACTTTCATTGGCCTTGTTGAGACGCCTCCCACGAAAAGGACAAATTCCCCCCCCCCCCCCCCTCCTTCCCACTTTGACTGAAGGATGCCAAGGTGGGAAGCTTTTGCCGTACTTGCTGGCAGGGGCTTCCAGACCGGATTTGGTCATTATAGAAACTGTTAGTTCTGCAGGAACATTGCCTACACTTTGGAGAAGGCAAAGAATGGCCAAGGGTGAGACAGGCTTCAGGAGGATGTCGTGATGTCAGTGTTGAACGAGGACTGTCCTTGAAGTCTTTGACATTTGTAGAATAGAACAGCCTACCAATCATCCATTTTGCCAGACGTTTCAAAATTACTCCCTGGACTGCTAGATACACACTTTGACCTCCGGTCATACTGGCACACCCACACACCCGTGCCCCATATGACGTCACTAACTGGTTCAATCGTCCTCGCGGATTCTCGGACATGCGCCTCTAGCTTTCAAACCGCGTTGTGCATAGACACTTCGTCACTGACACGGGAAGAAGTCGGAAGGGGGAGGAGATAGGTTTGAGATGCGTTTCTTGGTCGCGAGAGTCACTAAGTTTGAGATGCGTTTCTTGGTCGCGAGAGTCACTAGAAATTTGACCGCGAGGTGATGATGCCAAATGACAATCTAAAGAAAGGACGAAGAGACGGCGCTCGGTCGAAATCGATTTGACTGGATCTTTTTTTTTTTTCTTCTCTTTAACCCCCAGCGAATCTGGTTTTTAACTCTAAATCCAGACAAATGAAAAAAAAAAACACCAACAATGTTGAAATAACTCGCCAAACTACATAGACAAACGAATCAAAAGACAAAACACTACGCGCTTAGACCTCTTACGTCTTCTTCAGGCAAGATAAACAACATTCAGAACATTCAGAACCAAAAACAAAAACGAGCAATCACTTATCTAAATCAAGAGTCGATGAATTAAGGACTTTTGCATGGAAAAAAAAAAGAAGTAATAATGTCAACGTCAAACAGCTAAGACACTAACTGGTTCACTCCGTACCGCACAGTGACAGGTTTGTAACGTTGAGGATAACACAGCTCACAGAACGGGGGGTTGACATAACACCAGCCACACTTACCTCAGATGCGCGCTGAGGAAACGGAGTGAGCAAAGAACTATAGTCTTACAGGAGATCAGAGGACACACAATGCCCGACATTGGACGGTGACTGCAATGAGCAGCTGAGAGGCCAGTGGTGGTGGTCATAGCATTAGGGTTTGTCTGTACCGCTTACTTTCAGGGAGCGCCGTGATAACATGATGTACTGATCTGGTGGAGGAAAAAAAAAAGCGACCGTCTGCTTCTTTAGAGCGCTTTTGGGTTCTCCTGAAGAATCGGCTTGGAGGGTGGGGGCAGTGTGTGTGTGTGTGGGGGGGGGGGGGGGGGGGGGGGCTAGGGAAGAGGGAGGTGGGAGAAGGGGCGGTGAGGAGGGGGGAGACGGGGATGGGGGTGGGGGAGTGGGGAGCTACCTTGCCACGATAAACTCGGAAGGAGGGACGGAGAAGGAAAGGAGCGAACTTTCACGCACGTGAGAATGAATGGGTCGAGGTGATGAGATAGAGGAAGAGAAGCGGGATGCGAGGGGGGGGGGGGGGGGGGGGGGGGGGCGGGGGGGAGGGGCGGGGGGGGGGGGGGATGGTACATGGTGATCCTAAGTTTGCACAATATAATTGTGACCATAACAATATATCCTACTTTGACGACAATGGGCACACTGACCCTCCTCTCTGTCATCAATAGATTTTATCCTGATGTACTCACACTCCTCTTTGTAACGCAAGAAAAAAAAAAATCTTCAGCGAGCTTGAGGGGGGGAAAAGGTGTTTAATTTGAGGGAGGGGGCAAAGGTTAATTCAAGTCAAGCTAAATCATGTCGTGTGCAGCAGAGCTGACCGCGAGAAGCCACATCCGGGGTATGAACAGGATACAACCCGAACTTGATAAAAATCATGACGTCAGGAATGAACGTTCATAAGGCAGTTCAGTTAAAGAAAAGACAAGAAAAGAAAGAAAGAAAGGAAAACAAAACAAACAAACAAACAAACAAACAAAAAAAAAAAAAAAGGAGAGAGAGAGAGAGAGAGAGAGAGAGAGAGAGAGAGAGAGAGAGAGAGAGACAGACAGACAGACAGACAAGAGAGGTGTGGCCCTTGAAATTGAGGGCCATAGATCTCTGCGAGTTGTAACGGATACAGGGGTCTTCACAGGGTCCCTTCTATCCTTGCCGCTGAGTGGATGCGCTGAATGACATCTTCCCTCCTGTCTTTCAACATGGCACGCTTACTACTATTCACAGACAAAAGAAACACAGATGAGGAACAAAACAGAACAAGCCTGAAACAACTCAGGCTCTGATTCATTTTCTTTTCGTTCCATTTTCACCCTAGTCATCTTAAAAAAGAAACAACAACAACAACAACAACAACAAAACAAACATATGATGATCTCTTCACGGGGCTAGACATTACACAGAGATGTTTTCTCACAATGTACCTCTCTTATTTATCAAATCATTTGTTTTACTATTCATTTTCCAAAACATGTATTCATTTAACTATTTCTTTACCTATTTATCGATTAATTGATCTATTTGTTCATTTATTTATTTATTTTAGGTCATGTTCCATAAATGCCATTTGGTTGTGATCGGTGTACACACTGATCAACATTCTGACTCCGGGCAACCAGCCGATCGGACCTAGAGTCAGAGACAAATACCGACGGCTCTTTCTACCAATCGGATCAAACTTTGCAGAATTCAGTGCACCACGTAGCCGAATGGATCAAAATTCATTTGATTAAATAACAACAACAACAACAACAACAAAAGCTTCTGAGAGCCAGAGGTCCAACAGAAAAATGCTGTTCTAATGACGTGCCTCTATTATTTTAAAGGAATTATTCATTCCTTCATTTAGTTAATCACTCCTTTATTTATTTTTGGTCGTGCATTATAAACAATTATGTCCCCTGATTAACGCACAGAACAGGGAGGCGGGAGGCGGGATAGCCCCCGGTGAAAACTGACCACTCTTCTGGCCAATCAGGATGTTGACAGATTTCAACCAATCAGGTAGCCGGACATCTATATCAATTTCCATGAATAAAGAGACAGTGATAAAAAAAAAAAAAAAAAAAAAAAAGGAAAAAGGCTAAGTTCAAACCATCTAGTTTCTATTTCAGCGTCATTTCCGTTTAAAATCCAATTCATCTCCTCCAAAACAGACAAAGTAAATGTTGTGTTTGAGAAACACAGGTCAAGAAAAGGAAAAGTTTTCGATTAAAAGTCCGCCATTATCCCTCCCCCCCCCCCCCCCCTCAACCCATCATGCACCACTCCGAACAGGAAGGTCCTGTGATTGGTAGGGGCAGCTGGCGGAATGTTGACACCACACGACGGATCGAACACATCAGAGGGGCCCACTGCCCGCTGTTTTAATATCACAGCCACTGAAGCGGATCGTTTATTGGGGGCAACAACTCCTTAACCACGCCATGGAAGGAGGTGGAAGAAAATGAACATCGACTAACTTAAAAAAAACAACAACAACAAAACAAAACAAAAAACCTGTCCCTGTGGGCGATTCTGTCCCCCCCCCCCCCCCCCCCCCCTCCAATTACCCTTCTTCATTTGTTTCATCCGTCGCTCGGCAGGCATCAATTAGCGCGCAAATACAAACAGCGCGTACGTTTTTCTTATACAAATAGCGCGCACGTCCTGTATACAAATAACGCGCTTGTCTCGTATACAAATAGCGCGTACAGAGAGAGAGAGAGAGAGAGAGAGAGAGAGAGAGAGAGAGAGAGAGAGAGAGAGAGAGAGAGCACCCCTTCCGTCTGCCAATGCCCCCTGCTCACCACGGGGAGGTGGAAGTAGGATTTCGAGCAGGATCTTTTTTTTTTTAATTGTAAAAAACAGGCTTAAAAATATATAAAATGCAGGAGAAGACGTCATAATCACAGGTGCACAGGGAAGTAAGACTTTCTGTACAAGTTCTTTAGAGTAGTCTTGGAAGCACCTTGTAGGCCATTCGCTTGATGTACTCCTTTGTGGTGAGCTCCTGTCGCTGGAAGCGTTCTCGAGTTCCATGCATCTCTTGCAGTCTGAGGCGTCGTTGCCCTGGCACTGGCACAGTCACGCCCGTTATGGCCGCATTCAGTTTAATGTAGATTTGCACTTGAAAGCGCTTCAAATGTTCCATGAAATGATAGATGGGTGGATGTGGGTGATAGAAAGTGTCCCCCAGATGCCTATGGAAGGCCTCACAGGCATTTGTTGTCCGGTGTGACTCCAAATCGGGGTCTGCCCACATATCCGGCGGGAACTTGGCCTCTGGTGCCACGTAGGTCTGCAGCGCGTAATCGGCGAACTGTTCCACTTTCCTTCCTTCTGGTGCATCTGCTAGTATGTCGAATGCGAAGGCGTCTGAGACATCTGCAGGGGGGAGGAAGCTGAGTCCGAAAAATGACTTGAGCCAAGCGCTTGTCTCCGTTTCGTGCGTCTTGTACTCATCAGCGAGTCCTAGGGCTTGGATCTTACGCAGCCACGCCTGCCCAAGATGAAACTTGCAGCATTTGACGATCGCGTTTGGCCATGATTCTTTCACAGCCTGATGCATCGCATCTTCAAAATCCAGATGAATGCTGGCGACGTTCAGATCCAGACCATACATTGTACAGACTCGTTTCAGATGCCTGAACATGGTGAGGTACGTGTCTTTTGACTTATTTGGAAGCAAACTGAAAACACAGGGGATGAGCTGACCGTTCTTAAAACCATGGAAGGTGTAGAGCTGCAGAAAGAAGTTTGGACAGTAATTGAAAGTGCCATCGCCAAAAAGAGGCACGTCTTCATTACACAAGAATTCCAGGTTTGTTCGTGTGGTGAAGACGATGATGCCAGAGTCTTCGTCATTCACTTGGATCATGGCTTCGCCCCTCGAAGACTCTAGAACATAGTCACGCAAACATTGGTGCGTCTCTTCCCTGTTCTTGGGCAGCTTTGGCGTCCTCTTTCTCCGCTCCCGGTAGACAGCCCGACGGATGCCAATCATGTCATTGGGAAGCATGTCCCCTTCCTCCGCCGTTCCGTTCTGCAACTCTAGCCCCATGATTTTTGAAGGTCTCTCAAGTAAATCGTCAGCGGCTCTCCTTTTGCATCCTTGTCTGAGCTTGTGCGCCTCTATCGATCTTAAAGAGTTTTCTTCATGATTGTGCTGGTTTGTGAAGGAAATGAAACTGCCATCAAGTTGTGTCTTGCACCGCGCTTGGCATGCTCGCTTCGCACATCTCCACAGCTTTGTTGACTTCGTCACACGGTCCAGTCTGAAACGAAAACCTTCGTACAGAAGGCAAGGCCGTCCCTGGTTTGTAAGCGAAGCGTCCATTGTGCTCTGTTCGAAACAGCAACTGAATCCAGATTTTTTTTCTTCGGAAAGCTGGTTGTCGAGTCAAGAATCTGATAAGTGTTCACGGCAGGAAACTCTCTCTCTCTCTCTCTCTCTCTCTGCGCGCGCTATTTGTATACGAGACATGCGCGCTATTTGTATACGAGACATGCGCGCTATTTGTATACAAGAAACATGCGCGCTAATTGTACTACGCGCGTTAGTTGACAACTCCCCGTCGCTCTTTACCCCCTCTCCTTGCCGTCATCTTCCATTCCACGTTACAATCGGCAGTCTTTGCGGCGGTCTAACTCCCGTGAGTTCTCTACACACCAAGATACCTCTCTCTCTCTCTCTCTGTCTCTGTCTGTCTGTCTGTCTGTCTGTCTGTCTGTCTCTTCTCTCTCTCTCTCTCTCTCTCTCTCTCTCTCTCTCTCTCTCTCTCTCTCTTCCACTGCCCATTTTGCAGTATCTACAATTATACTAATCCAGAGGAAGTACTAGAATTCTGGTTACAAACGTTCAATTCTGTTTATGACAGACATGCTCCATACTACCTACACACGTAGAGTGAAATACACTCCTAGACCTAAATGGATGACTGAGGAAATACAATCTGCAATATTCATTCGAGAAGACCTTTTTTGAGACAGGAGGAAAGTCAAATGAATTCAAGAAACAGCGAAATATGGTTAACTCAATCAAATGAGCTGCACAAAAGAAATATTACCAGGACCTTGTTTCTTCAAAAGAAAAGTCAATATGGAAAGCTATGAATGAACTTACGACTAGAAAATTCCATTCTAAAACATGACATATAAATAACGTCACGCCAAATTAACTCAATAAACATTTCATAAGTGTGGCAGAACGTACCATTAAACAAAATCATGCCCAACTAAATAATCTAGGATACAGTACTTAAAAAAAAAATTTTTTGTGATAAATAATCTAGAAAAGTTAGCAATGTTCTGCAACTCACTCCCTATTTCGGTACCCTTAACATCTGTAACTGATGTTTACTGGTCCTTATGTCATTTGAAAGAGACAGGAAGTCTCCAGTCATAGTCGAAGCACTAACATACATCTGCAACTTGTGCATTGAAAAATGTCGCTTTCCAACATAGTTCAAAGATGCGAAAGTCGTTCCCATCTACAAATCCGGTGACAATTCCGAGCCCACCAATTACAAAGATCTGTTTTGTTTTTCCAGTATTTAGAAAAACACATAAATAAACACATTCACGAACATTTTGAGTCATATAACCTGTTCAGTGATATTCAGTCTGTTTTTAGGAAAAAATAATTCGTGTCATACTACTCTGACAATTTTAGTAGATCATTGGCATATGAATATTGATAAAAAAATAAATTCTCTAGAGCGTCCTTTGTTGATTTTACAAAAGCTTTTGATGTCACAGACCATAAGTTATTCTTCAAAAATATCATCGTATGGTGTAACAGGGAATGCACGTTAACTGATTTTATAATTCTTAGACAGTTGAAAACAATTTGTCTGTCTGAATTTGTCCTCTACCATTTCATTCTGACGATTCTTGTGAACCTTTCCGTGATGATACCACGATTGATAAAGGCAGCTTTAAACTTAACTCTCTGTATGCATCATGACAAAAGTCTGTTGACATGTTAAGGGAATGGTGCAGAGTGAACCCTATGTCATTAAACCCCAATAGGACTAAAGTCATGCTCATAACAACCCGTTAAAGAAGGCAACATACATAACAGTTTCCTTCTGTTTTTTTTTATCAAGAATGTAAGAACTGAAGACAGAGACAATCACTGTGTTCTAAGCATAATAATAGACCACAATTTTTCAAGGTCTGCTCACAACGAAACACGAATGCAAAGCAGTATCCAGACAAATACATCACTTATGTAGGATTAGGTTTCGAACTTTCATGGCGGAAAATTATTCCTAAATGCATGTCTACTTTCTTCAATCAGTTACTCTTCGACATTCTTTGACTCACTCAGCGCAGATTCAATGAAACTTTTAATCAGTATCTGTAAACGCGTCTTCAAAGCAGTTGTCCAGCGTTATCACTCGGTCAACCGCGCGAAAACAACATTCTGGTTAACCAAACTGGACAGATTTTTATTGCCCAAGGAACACCGCATATCATCTCTTTGGAACGATAATCAACTTCCCCAACAAGATAACAAGTTACTGGTTTAGAAAGCTCTTCAACTGTCCAAAGAGCATATTACATTATCGGTCTGTAAATAAAGAAAAGAAACAGTCTCCTTATCAAAGGGCATCCAACATTATCATCCTTATGAGAGAAAAAAAAGTCTACTTTCCTAAGTATACTCTGTAATTATCTTCACGGAATAAAAATCATATAGCCTACTCTCTAAGGAATATTCCATAATTATTTGTATGGAAAGATCGTCAAGTCTGAAAAGAGCATTCTTTAACCATCTGCACATAAGTATTTTCTACTCATCAAAGACTATTCTATAATAATCTTCATGAAAAGATCATCTACATTCCAAAGGCTATTCTATGATTATATACAAGGAAAGATTGCCTACTTTCAAAAGACGGTTCTATGATTATCTGAAGGGAAAGACTGTCTAAACGCCGAAGATCATTCTATAATTATCTGCATGTCTGCTTTTATTAAACCTTTTTTTTCTTCATAAATACGCTGGAATTTCGTTTAAATCTTTCTTCCGTAATATCGATCACATGAAATATGTTTCTGTCTTTCAGAAACTAAAAAAAAAAAAAAAAAAAAAAAAAAAAAAAATCAGTCAGCTGGAACGTCTCTGAACCAGCGGATGTTGTGAAGTCTGCTGTAAAGTGTTTATGTCTAATATCATGTGACTTCCAACAGTCTTTAAGAGCATGTTTTAGAGTGAGTGAGATGTGACATGGAATACACCACGGAGCTTCTCATCTTTCGAAAGATACGAGTGGGTGTAGAAGGAGTGGAATGTATGCACACGACACAGGACTGTTTCTTCTTGACGACCGCCAGCGGCACACAGTAAAAACTCATAAAGGTTTGGACAGATTGGGAACGGTCTGTTATCCGTCTGCGAGGTCCATTCCTCTTGCCAGAGGTCTTTGACACAAGCGTGATCTTTGGGTTTCAGATCAGCGTGAGGGATAGAGAATGTGTTCAGCTCTGTTTATGGCATTCTTGGCAAGTTCATCAACCACTTCATTGCCTCAAATGTTGACACGACCATGACCCCACGCAAAAAAACAACAACAACAACAAAAACTGTGTTGTAACTAACCATCAACTTTCAGAGAGGTGTGCAGTTCGAACTAATTCAGCAGTTGAGGGTGCTTGAAGTTACGGCCGGCACGACAATGGCCTCCAAAGCAGAAAAGGAATCAAACGTTTCAGTTTCAGTTTCATCAAGGAGGCGTCACTGCGTGCGGACTAGTCCATATACGCTACACCACATCCGCTAAGTTTTGAGACCACACTACGCATGATTTGAAGCTGATGGATAAATGAATTAACAACAAAGATGAGACAATTGTTGAAGAAGAGGGTCTCGTGGCTACGACTCAGCGGATGTCTGACCTACGCATTAGCCCAACGCGCTGGTCAGACCTGGAGTCAAAAGGAATGAGGAAGCCTTCATGTTTTGATTTGGAGACCATTTGAAGAGCCAAGACCCACGCTAGTAGCTCAGCAGTGTAGAGAGAGTTGATTCAACGCCCATCTTGCGCTAAAGTGAATGCAGATAAGTGATGCTCGTTCATTTTCGTTGTCCTGAGTGTTTTGTATCTTGCCTGAACAAGACCTAAGAGGTCGAAACGCATCATGTTTTGTCTTGTGATTCGTTTGTCTACGTTTGCTTGGCGGTTCGCTATTAATTACATTTAAGATTTGTCAAAAGGGACTAATTATAAAGAAACAGCGTCAGTATTTTTTTTTTTACTCCTTCGTTCCTCGTCTAAACTTCCATGGCATACCGTTTTTTTCTCCCACTATGAAGGCAAGGAAGGTATTCGATGCGTCACCCGTCTTCCATCACCCCCTGAATCTTCCGAGGATAGACAGACGTCATTTCACATCTCTGTGATTGTCATGGAGAGGGTTAACTAAATTTAACTTATGTTCAAGTAAGAACATGGGTGGTTAACTAAATTTAACTTCTTTTCGAGTAAGAACATGGGTGGTTAACTAAATTTAACTTATCTTAAATAAATGTTAGCGAACCGCCCAGAGAACGTGGACAAACGAGTCACAAGACGAAACACAACTAGTTTCGACCTCTTAGGTCTTCATCAGGTGAGACATTAACGAATAAAACAATGAAAATTCACTTAGCTTTGATCGCTTCAGATCACTTGGTAGGGTTCAGCGCAAGGAAGAAGGCGTTGAATGAGAACGAGGCTGTTGGAAGGGAAATAGTGAGCGAGTCAAAGTCGTAATGAAGATAATAATATTACTGATAGGAATACTAATAATGGTCAAAATACTGAGAAAAAAAAAAAAAAAAAAAAAGGGACAAGATTACTACCAATCTGTGTCAATAAGTATGGGTATGGGAGAAAGGAGAGTGGGTTAGAGGATTCTTAAACAGCAGGGTTGCCGTGGCAACAGTCCCAGAGGCGAAGGCGATGGTGATGTCAATGCCAGTGGTAGTATCAATACAGCAATAGTATTACTGAATGATACTGCTAACAACGATAGTGAAGGTTAAGAAAGCATGATACAGAAATATATTTAGAAAATACAATTTTTATAATAATGAAATAAATAAATAAATGAAACATTAAACATAATAATAAATTAAAAAATCAGTAAATAATAATAATAATAATTAAAAAAAAAAAAATAATGATAATAAATGCATAAATAAGATAGCTATAAGTTGTGTGAGGTGAATAGTGGGAGATAAGGTAGTATGTGTGTGTGTGGTGGGAGGATATTATGGGCTGAGATAGAAGTGGTGGGTTGGTACATGTTACTTTAAGGTGTAGATGCTATGAGGGTGGAGGGAAGAAGGGGATGGGTTTACGTACTAACTGGGGGAGGGGGAGGGGCAACATATTCACACCTATACACAATCTCTCTCTCTCTCTCTCTCCCCCCCCCCCCTTTCACGACCAACGATAAAGGAGCCAGCATTCTATTTATTATGTGTGTGTGTATGTGTGAGTGTGAGTGTGTGTGTGTGTGTGTGTGTGTGTGTGTGTGTGTGTGTGTGTGTGTGTGTGTGTGTGTGTGTGTTCCATTTGTAATATCAGCCTTATTCATTGGTTACCCCCACCTCCACCCCCAGCAACCGCCATATCCACCAACACCCCTACACACATCATTACTAGGGCAGGGGGAGGGGGGAGTAAGTCGATTGATGTAGCAAATGGAGAGACTCAGAGAGTGTAGGAAAAGGGAAGATGATGATAGCTGCAACCTATGTCTGAGGTAAACAGAGGGAGGTAGGGTGGTATGGGTGTGTGTAGGTGGGGGATATTGCAGGCTGGAGCTGCAGAGATGGAATGGTACATACTACTTTTGGACGTTGATGCCATGAGGGTGGACGGTCCCCAGTTTGGCAATGAGATGAGATTCCTGCATAAGGCGTTCCAAGCTGTCACTCTTAGATTGCCAAAGTGCCAAGACTTTGACATGGTTGATGTTGTGTTGGGCATGGTTGAAGTGTAGAGCGACTGGTTTGGGCCGATGGTGGCGGATGTCGGCCAGGTGTTCAGAGATGCGCGTCTCAAGTGTGCGAGATGTCTCACCTACATAGATCTTACCGCACAGCTGACAGTGGATGGCATACACAATGTTGTGGCTCTGGCAGGAGAAAGTGCGTTTAATAGTGAAAGAGCCTGTGGGGCCATGTAGGATGGTGTCTGGTTTGGTGAGAGAGCAGATTTTGCAGTTGGGTTTTGAGCAGGGGAAAGTACCTGGTGGCTTAGGTGTTGAGATTTTGTTCAGCTTAGAGCGCACCAGTAGGTCGTTGAGGTTTTTGTCACGTTTGAAAGTGATCATTGGTGTGGTCTCAAAGGCAGGTTTATGGTTTTCTACTATGTGCCAGTTAGACTTCAGGATCCTGCAGATGGGCAGATTGTGAGGATGGAAGAGAAGGCAGGCAGTGGGTCTGTCTGTCTCTTTGGGAGGTTTAGTTTCCAGAGTAGATGTTCTGGATTTATTGGGAGCCACATCCATGCCAGAACATGACCTCCAGAATTTCCAGATGGATTGGGAGCCACATCCATGCCAGAACATGACCTCCAGAATTTCCTCAACTTTGCACAGACCTTCCATCCATCCATCCAGCTGACCTACACCATTTCACAGTCAGTTAATTTCCTGGACATCACTATCTCCCTCAAAGATGGACTGCTTCAAACCTCAGTCTTCTACAAACCTACTGATGCGCACTCATACCTGGACTACACATCTTCCCACCACCAGTCCACTAAAAATAGCATTCCATATTCTGAATTCCTTCGCCTACGCAGACTGTGCTCTAGCGAAGAGGATTTCACTATACAAGCAGCCAAAATGTCTGATTTTTTCACCAACCGTGGATACCCTAGTGCCGTCATCAGTGATGCTCTCAGCCGCACTGCAGCTAAATCCAGAACATCTACTCTGGAAACTAAACCTCCCAAAGAGACAGACAGACCCACTGCCTGCCTTCTCTTCCATCCTCACAATCTGCCCATCTGCAGGATCCTGAAGTCTAACTGGCACATAGTAGAAAACCATAAACCTGCCTTTGAGACCACACCAATGATCACTTTCAAACGTGACAAAAACCTCAACGACCTACTGGTGCGCTCTAAGCTGAACAAAATCTCAACACCTAAGCCACCAGGTACTTTCCCCTGCTCAAAACCCAACTGCAAAATTCTCTCTCACCAAACCAGACACCATCCTACATGGCCCCACAGGCTCTTTCACTATTAAACGCACTTTCTCCTGCCAGAGCCACAACATTGTGTATGCCATCCACTGTCAGCTGTGCGGTAAGATCTATGTAGGTGAGACATCTCGCACACTTGAGACGCGCATCTCTGAACACCTGGCCGACATCCGCCACCATCGGCCCAAACCAGTCGCTCTACACTTCAACCATGCCCAACACAACATCAACCATGTCAAAGTCTTGGCACTTTGGCAATCTAAGAGTGACAGCTTGGAACGCCTTATGCAGGAATCTCATCTCATTGCCAAACTGGGCACCGTCCACCCTCATGGCATCAACGTCCAAAAGTAGTATGTACCATTCCATCTCTGCAGCTCCAGCCTGCAATATCCCCCACCTACACACACCCATACCACCCTACCTCCCTCTGTTTACCTCAGACATAGGTTGCAGCTATCATCATCTTCCCTTTTCCTACACTCTCTGAGTCTCTCCATTTGCTACATCAATCGACTTACTCCCCCCTCCCCCTGCCCTAGTAATGATGTGTGTAGGGGTGTTGGTGGATATGGCGGTTGCTGGGGGTGGAGGTGGGGGTAACCAATGAATAAGGCTGATATTACAAATGGAACACACACACACACACACACACACACACACACACACACACACACACACACACACACACACACACTCACACTCACACATACACACACACATAATAAATAGAATGCTGGCTCCTTTATCGTTGGTCGTGAAAGGGGGGGGGGGGGGGAGAGAGAGAGAGAGAGAGAGAGAGAGAGAGAGATTGTGTATAGGTGTGAATATGTTGCCCCTCCCCCTCCCCAGTTAGTACGTAAACCCATCCCCTTCTTCCCTCCACCCTCATAGCATCTACACCTTAAAGTAACATGTACCAACCCACCACTTCTATCTCAGCCCATAATATCCTCCCACCACACACACACATACTACCTTATCTCCCACTATTCACCTCACACAACTTATAGCTATCTTATTTATGCATTTATTATCATTATTTTTTTTAATTTATTTTTTAATTATTATTATTATTATTTACTGATTTTTTAATTTATTATTATTTTTAATGTTTCATTTATTTATTTATTTCATTATTATAAAAATTGTATTTTCTAAATATATTTCTGTATCATGCTTTCTTAACCTTCACTATCGTTGTTAGCAGTATCATTCAGTAATACTATTGCTAGTATTGATACTACCACTGGCATTGACATCACCATCGCCTTCGCCTCTGGGA
>CM065742.1:40884831-40892331 GCA_033310375.1 Conus canariensis
GGACGAAGTGGGGGGGTGGGGGTGGGTGGGGGGGGGGGGGGGGGGTATGCGTGCCATCAGAAGCTTGTAACACTATTTTTCTACTGACGCTTGGAGCCTGCCTGGCCTCATGGGCAAAGCGTCACACTCCTGTTCCACGAGTCGGGCGTTTAATTCCCATTCGAGACATTCAGGCTGCAAGAGATTTTCTTCTTCCACTTCACATCCGCGCAGTCTCCAGTCCCCTGCTAGTTCTTCGGATGAAACTATAAACCCAGGTCTTGCGCGTGAACACGTGCATCAAAGATCGTGCCGCGCACGTGAAACTCGTTCACCATTCGGCGAAGGGAAGGCCGTACATGGCGTACTGCAGGGAGGGATGACACGGTCATAAACGCAGGCACATCGGTGTCGTCTTTCGACATCATCTCCGAAGACAGAATGTGGCTGCCTTAATTAACGGTGGGAATACACACGGTCGCATATTGCAGATGTCATCTGTGGTGTACCTCGGAATTCTCGATCAGGAGCGAAGGAAAAATAAAAGAAAGATATTGATACCGTTCAATGGCATTTATTCCCTTCCTGCTTATTTCAGCTAATTTCATTTAAATTCATTTCATTTTATTTCATTCTCTTCTCTTCTCTTCTATTTCATTTTATTTTATTTCATTTTGGTCCTGGCACGGTGCTTAAACGTGATCACTGCCATAATTAACCGTTTTCACTGCTTACAACTAATTCGGGTCATTAACTAACGCTAACAGCATCAAAACCATTGAAAAACAATCGTATCATTTTCGTTTGAAAATTCATTTTACATGGATCGTTTCCACGCCCTGATAATCAGTGTTTCCACTGACGTGGTACGAATTGTCATCACTGTTTTCATGATGATGAATTACTGTTTTTGATCATGAAAACACTATTCATGACCTTTAGATGCAAGCACGCTTCCACACAAACTTCCTTTCACCATCTCGTATGAGATTGAGAATGCCGAACATTTCTTTTATCAGTCAAAGAGCGTGCTGAGTGTTGTGTATCTTGCCTGAGGAAGACCTAGGAGGTCGAAACGCGTCGTGTTTTGTCTTGTGATTCGTTTGTCTACGGGTTTTTTTTTTTTTTCCGGAGCTTTATCAGTAATTTTTCAGATTTGTTTAGATTTTCGCCTGCAGTCGACTCACTTTGCAACTAGCCTACATCTTGCTGGTATTGCAGGTGAATTGAATTTCAAGGGAAAAGCAGCTAAACAGATCAGGTTGTTGTTATTGTTGTTGTTGTCATTGTTGTTGTTTTTGTTCTTAATATATAAAACATTGTGTGTGCGTGTGTGTGTGTGTGTGTGTGTGTGTGGTGTGTGTGTGTGTGCGTTGTGTGTGTGTGTGTGTGTGTGTGTGTGTGTGTGTGTGTGTGTGTCCCTTCCTGAATCTGGTTCTTTTATTTGCTAATGTTGATAACAGGTGTCTGTCCACCTTGTTTGCAGACCTATGTACACTTCCTTGCAGAGGGTACCCGAAAAGGCCGTCAATCACCTGCTGGTCGAGGTAGGATAGATGGGCAGAAGAAGGAGAGCAGCGAGAGAAAAGATTCGTTTACTCCACTTTAGGGTTCCCTAATATAGCAGTCTTTTCTTTCCCCTTTTTGTCATTATTTTACCGCTGTACATCTCCTGCCTCTCTGTCTGTCTGTCTCTGTCTATCTGTCTGTCTCACTCGCTCTCTGTCGGTCTGTCTGTCTGCCTCTCTCTCTCTCTCTTTCTCTGTGTCTCTGTCTGTGTGTCTGTGTGTCTGCCTGTCTGTCTCTATCTCTCTCTCACTCTCTGCCTGTCTGTCTGTCTGTCTGTCTCTGTCTCTCTGTCTGTGTGTTTGTCTCACTGCCTCTGTCTCCTCTCTCACTTTCTGTCTCTGACTCTCTCTGTCTCTCTCTCTGTCTGACTCTCTCTCTGTCTCTGTCTGTCTGTCTGTGTCTCTCTGCCTCTCTCTGTCTCTGTCTCAGTCTGTATGTCTGTCTATCTGTCTCTCTCATACATGCATACAGATGTATACTACAGACAGACGGACAGAGGTGCACACTCCAGTGCAGAATGTCAAGAGGAGCAGCTGAAACACACACTCCGCTGACCCAGGGACTTGACCTCACAGCTGAAACACACACTCCGCTGACCCAGGGACTTGACCTCACAGGTGAAACACACACTCCGCTGACCCAGGACTTGACCTTACAGTTGAAACACACACTCCGCTGACCCAGGGACTTGACCTCACACCTGCCGCCCCGCGTCCTCCAACAGACCACGGCCAGGGTGAAACATTTCGTCCCTGGGTGAAACATCTTGTCCTTGGATGAAACATCTCATCCCTGGATGAAATATCTTGTCCCTGCATGAAACACGTTGTCCCTTCATGACACATCTTGTCCCTGGATGAAACATCTTGTCCCTGGATGAAACACGTTGTCCCTGCATGAAACATGTTGTCCCTGGATGAAACACGTTGTCCCTTCATGACACATCTTGTCCCTGGATGAAACATCTTGTCCCTGGATGAAACATCTTGTCCCTGGATGAAACATCTTGTCCCTGGATGAAACATCTTGTGTCTGGATGAAACATCTTGTCCCTGGATGAAACATCTTGTCCCTGGATGAAACATGTTGTCCCTGGATGAAACACGTTGTCCCTTCATGACACATCTTGTCCCTGGATGAAACATCTTGTCCCTGGATGAAACATCTTGTCCCACGATGAAACATCGTGTCCCTGGATGAAACATCGTGTCCCTGCATGAAACATCTTGTCCCACGATGAAACATCGTGTCCCTGGATGAAACATGTTGTCCCTGCATGACACATCTTGTCCCTGGATGAAACATCGTGTCCCTGTATGAAACATGTTGTCCCTGCATGAAACATCTTGTCCCATGATGAAACATCATGTCCCACGATGAAACATCTTGTCCCTGCATGAAACATCTTGTCCCTGGATGAAGCATCTTGTCCCTGGATGAAACATCTTGTCCCTGCATGAAACATCTTGTCCCATGATGAAACATCTTGTCCCATGATGAAACATCTTGTCCCTGGATGAAACATCTTGTCCCTGGATGAAACAACTTGTCCCTGGATGAAACAACTTGTCCCTGCATGAAACATCTTGTCCCTGCATGAAACATCTTGTCCCCGCATGAAACATCATGTCCCTGGATGAAACATCTCGTCTGTCAAGGGAGCGAAGCCTCTCACAAAGGGCCTTAAGTGCTTTAGAGGAAAAGAATGCCATGTGGTGGAGAAATAGGTAATGGGCCGATTAGCAGTAGCGCCGTCACCTAGCTAATCCGGTCAAACTCTGTCAAGGAGGTTCAAGTGGTCAGGTAATTAATTGTCATGTGATAGCTGGCACCTAAGGTAGTTGGGGCCCTCCCGAGTTCGAACCTTCCTGATGACGAAAGGGAGGAAAATTTAACCACTAGGACCTCGGAGCATCGAGTGGGCACTAAATACTCAGTCAGCTGATGCTGCTTTGTAAACAGACCTTGAAGAACAGGTGTCTTGGGCTTGTTCAGATGGCATTGCTGTGGGGCACTGTGTTGATGCTTTGTCAGGCTGGTTGAATGCGTGTGGACGTTATTGTCGTAGCTTCTACAGGATAATTACTATGTGAAAGTGGCTCCTGGAGTCGGTGGGAATTTTCGATGTCCATTTGGTGTAAAGTGGTTGTTTGCTAAGCAATTTGGTAGAGATGTGTGTAAATACTGATGTATGGAAGAATGTAGCAAGAGGGGAATTCAGTGTACATGTGAACAAAGCAGTAGAGAAGCAACATGGACAAAGGCATGGCCCAAAGGGAAATCCTTTGAGTCCATCCCTATGTAAACTGTGGGAGAACAACATCACAAGAGAGGAGAACACAAAGAGACAGAGAATAACAGAGGAGGGAGAGGAGAGAAGAGTGAGCAGGACAGAGTAGGATTGAGCAAAACGTGGTCTGGGCGATTGAAGTGACAGCAAGGTCTTAGGTGCAAAAGAAAGACTGAGTTCGTAATCCAGAAGTGGGTGAAAGAGACAAAGAAGAAGATTTCTACGTCGAGTTCCCAGAGACGACCATGGAGACCCAGTCCTGAAACCTGGTGCCAGTCAACCAAGGGCGTCACTATCACCAAGTGCTGAAGAAAACTTGAAGTGACTTGTTCGAGAACTGTGGTGTGGTGTGCAAGTGTGTGTGTGCGTGTGGAAACCTAGCCAGGTAAGAAACCATTTTATTGTAACCTGGCTTAGTAAGTATTGATCTTTTATGTCTTGATTACTCCATTTTTGTGTAATTGGATTTTCCATGTGTAATTATAAGTAGCATAGAAACTGTATTTCGTGTTCTTAGTCATGTTAGGAAAGAAGCGAATGTGTGACAGCTCATTCCCAGAGAGATGAATGGATGGTGGGTGCATGAGTGTGTATATGCATGTATGAGTGCAGAGCCAGTGTGGCTTTCATGCAGAATGTGGAACTGCGGACATGATATTTGCTGCACGACAGGTCCAGGAAAAATGCCAAGAGCAGCAGAGCGATCTGTTTGTGACCTTTGTCGATCTGACCAAGGCCTTCGATACGGTCAGCAGAGATGGCTTGTGGAAGATCATGGAGGAGAAATTTGGCTGTCCCAGCAGGTTCATTACGATCGTCCGACATTTCCACGACGGCATGATGGGGAAAGTACTGGATGATGGAGACGAGTCAGAAGCCTTTCCAGTGACCAACGGCGTAAAGCAAGGTTGCGTTCTCGCCCCTACACTCTTCAGCATGGTCTTCTCTGCCATGCTGACTGATGCCTTCCGTGACTGCCAGGGTGGTATACATGTCAGATACAGAACTGACGGTGGGCTGTTCAACCTCAGGCGACTGCAGGCTGTTACAAAGGTGAAAGAGACCATCATCAGGGACTTCTTGTTTGCTGATGATGACGCCCTCAATGCCAGCACAGAGCAGATGATACAGCACGAAATGGACTGCCTCTCACAAGCCTGCAACAACTTCAGTCTCACCATCAGCACCAACAAGACCGAAGTGATGTATTGGTTTGTGCCAGGTAAACCCTATCAGGAACCACACATCATGGTAAAGGGGCAGAACTTACAGGCAGTTGACAACTTCACCTATCTGGGCAGCACACTCTCACGAGCTGTGAACATTGACACAGAGGTCAGGAACAGGATTGCCAAAGCCAGCTCTGTGTTTGGGGGACTCTGTGAAACTGTCTGGGAGTGGAGAGGACTAAGTCTTACCACCAAGCTGAAGTCTACCATGCAGTGGTACTAACCACTCTCCTCTATGCCAGTGAGACCTGGACTGTCTACAGCAGACACGTCAAACAGCTCAACCATTTTCACCTCAGCTGTCTCCGCAGACTCCTACACATCAAGTGGCAGGACAAAGTCCCAGACACTGAGGTCTTGGAAAGGGCCAGCATCCCCAGCATCTACACTCTCCTTCAGAAATCCTGAGCCAGATGGGTTTGCTACATCATCAGAATGCCAGATAGTCGACTGCTGAAACAACTGCTGTACGGAGAACTGAGTCAGGGCAAGCGCAAAGTTGGGGGACAGAAGAAACGTTTCAAGGACTGCCTCAAAGTGTCCCTCAAAGGCCTGGACATCAACCTCAACACCTGGGAGTCGCTTGCCCTGGACTGCCCAGCTTGGCGAAGCAGCATCACAAAGGGTGCATGTACATCAGAGAACAGATGCACAGCAGAAGCTGAGAGAAAGCGAGCCATGCGCAAAGCCAGAGCTACCTCCTCCACCTCCACTTTAGCACCCACCCACATGTGGGCATTCCTTCCGGGCCCAGATCAGCCTCACCAGCCACCTGCAGACCCACACTCAGCAATCTTCCATCTGAGATTGAAGTCATGGTCATCTTCGAAATCGAAAGATGAACAACATGAGTGCAGAGCTAACCATGCTGTGTTAAGCCTGACTAACACATCAACTTAATTTACTTAAGCAATACCATCATGATTTTCCCCGTCCTGGACACTGTCCCATGATGAAACATCTTGTCCCATGATGAAATATCTTGTCCTATGATGATACATCTTCTCCCTGGAAGAAATATGTTGTCCCCGCATGAAACATCTTGTCCAATGATGAAACATGTTGTACCTGGTTGAAACATCTTGTCCTTGGATGAAATATCTTGTCCCTGGATAAAACATCTTATCCCAGCATGAAATATCTTGTCCCTGGATGAAACGTCTTGTCCCTTTTTCTTCTTTCTTCATTTTCCGCCCTCCCCCCCCCCTTCCCCCACACCCCCCATCCTATTCAACCACCCGCACGTGTTCACACTGCTGTGCGCACGCAATTCTTAAAAGCGCACACACATACGCGTGCATGTGCACACACACACACACACACACACACATACATACACACACAGGTGCGCGCGCAGCGCACACACACACACACACACACACACACACACACACACACACACACACACACACACATACACACAAAAACACACACATACACACATTCACATTGTGGCACATGCACACACACATATGCATACACACAGGCAAGGACATGCACACACGCACACAACATATGTACATACATACACACAAACACTTGTGTACACACACACACACACACACACACACATGCACACACACACACACATCCACACACACACACGCACACACCATCTCTCTCTCTCTCTCTCTCTCTCTCTCTCTCTCTCTCTCCTTCCCCCCTTCCACCTCTCTCTGTGTGACAAGAGTTGAGAGTGGGCTGGTGTGTCCAATAGGGGAAGGACTTACTATGTTTTCTCTATTAGAGTTGTGGTAAAATTTCACCTCCACTCTCTCTCTCTTACTAGTTATGGAAGGAGCAACTTTCCAGTACTAGTCTTCCATAGAAATTTTCATTTTTCTTGGGAGTTTTAAAACTACTCAAGAGCGGCTCAGGAATACTTCTCCTTAGGCTTGTACGCTTAAAGTACTTGTAGCTCTGAGAGACAGAATTAGAGATAAGTCCAAACATTAATTCTGATTGAACAACAAAGAACTGACACAAGTTAAGTGCACTTTCACACTTCAACTTGACTTGTTTATACCAGGGTGAAATATTCAAATCAATTCCACAAAATCAGTCCAGGCTGATTTTTGTTTCCCACTTCTTTCGTCATCATTAAAAGAGGGAAAGTTCTGGATGAGTTGAGCTGGAGTCCACTTGGAATATCAGAACTTATCTGATGTTGGAGAGGATGGTTGATCTCTCTCTAGTTGCTGGTGACTGTTCAATTTCTTTGTAGACCTGTCGGTCAAGTGCCGGGCTGTGGTGCTTGTTCACTGCCAGGCATGCCCAGGATAGGTAGGAACTCAGGTTATTTCTTCTGGGTGATCAGTGAACCTTAGACAGGTTCAGAGTAGGTGAGATAAACGTTCACTCTCTCTGGTTTACCCCTGTTGTCTTTCTTGATTCACTTACAGCTGGTCTGTGAAGGGCTGTGATTGTTCACCC
>CM065742.1:40902331-40904831 GCA_033310375.1 Conus canariensis
CGATTGTGATTCATCAGACTGCATCGCACTAATATAAACATTCGCAAAATCCGAGTTCCATACAAAATTTTCAATACACTGTTGTTCATCCACTGGAGTGGAAACACTTACTTTGTTAGCACTCCCAGGCAATTTTAAATAAAACTCAACGGGTTAATGGTCTGATTCCAATCTTTCTGATACAATCAGTTTACAACAAAAAAACGAAACAGTCAGCAATTCTTTGGAGACTAGAAAAATAATCATAAACACTGTTTCCTGTGTGTGATATATATGTATAGTTGCCATCAGTATCACCATTACAAATGCCATTGAGTATGCATAAACCAAGCTCTGTACACATGTATAACAAACATTTTCCATAACAATTAAGTATGCTATCAGCAGAGTTTCTTACATGACAATTATAAACCGAACGGCTGTTGAAATGATTTCCAAATAAACCATCGTCACCAGGAACATCAGAAGAACAGTTGGAGGTTCTGCCGTTTAAATCTCCTGATAAAATCACATACACGTCATCAAACTGAATCAAACAATCAAAAAGACATTCTTCAAGCGCGCCTATACGTTATCGATATCAAAATGAGTATAATAAGGTGAACCCTCTGGTGGGACAGAGGTACATGCATATATGACATCCGTTGTTAAATCAAAAAGACTCTTGTCAATCAAAAACAAAAGGACATTTAGAGAATTTGTCTTAATTTCTTGAATATAAGACATAAGTTTATTTCGGATAAGACATAGTATGCCACCTGACATTCTTCCTTTCTTGGTAGATTTAATGGCTGGCTTGGAAAAAAAAAAAAGTGAAACCTGGAATATGAACAAGCTGAAGATCATCTACAAAGTTTCTACTAGGCATATCAAATCAAATTTGAACAGGTAAGACATGAAATCCCTGTTGTTTACCTTAGACAGCAGTCCATTTATATTCCAATGTAGAAATGAAAAAGAAATCTCGTATTGTTTAGAACCATAATTAACATCGCGTAATAAACGACACGACTATCTACACACTGTTTTCCTTTCTGAGATCTTAGTGTTTGATGTTTTCCTTGGTTGAACGACGAGAGAGAGAGAGAGAGAGGAGAGAGAGAGAGAGAGAGAGAGAGAGAGAGAGAGACGAAAGACAGAGACAGAGACAGACAGAGACAGAGAGAGAGAGATAGACACAGATAGAGACAAAAACAGAGAGAGAGACAGAGAGAGACAGAGAGAGAGAGAGAGGAGAGAGAGAGAGAGAGAGAGAGAGAGAGAGAGAAGGAAAGGGAAGGAAGGGAGGAGGGTGGAAGGGAAGGGGTGGCAGCAGAGAAAGTTTCCTACATTCTCTGGTGGCAGCTCGGACTACTGTCGTCGGGAATTAACGCGACATGAACGTGACAGCAACAGGGAAAGGAAGAATGAGAGACACAGGAAAAGACATAAAAAGAAGAGAAGAGAAGAGAGATACAAAAAGATGACGATGTAACAATAAATGACAACACCACCAACGTTAACACAGCTACGTCGACGGAAAGAGACATGCACAATACAGACAACAATCAGCAAGAGCCTAAGAATGAATAGCAGCAACTGCAGTGGACACAATGATAGTGCTGGCATCATCATCATCATCATCATCATCATCATCATCATCATCATCAGCAGCAGCAGCAGCAGCAGCAGCCATTAATGAATCAATTAACAGTAGTAATTGTTTCAAAATGGAGTGACTGAGGGCGGAGAACGAAGCAAAATTTAGAAGAGAGGGGGTTAGTTACCGCCAAGGACATTGACAAACAAAGCACAGGACAAGACACAATGCATTTCGACCTCTTGGGTCTTCTTCAGGCAACCCCCCCCCCCCCCCCCCGCCAGATCACATTAAACATTTAGGACAGTACAAACAAAAAACGAAGAGTGACTTATCTGTCCATGTGTTCAGAAGAAATGGCCGCCAGACGCTAGTAGTAATGGGCTTTGTTTTGCATTGGAACCGCACATTTTAATCTGCACATATCAGCTGTGATTTTCCTTTGGTCCCAGCCCTCATGTGCTCCCCCCACTCACACCGCTTTACTTCCTCGTGCCCCGCTGTCCACTGAGCTAGGAACTGCTTCACTCAACCAGCAACAGGAGCAGCAGGAGCAGCAGGAGGAGGAGAGGAGGAGGAGAGGTAGCAGCAGAGCAGCAGCAGCAGCAGCAGTAGTAGTGGTAGTAGTAGTCGTAGTCGTCGTCGTCGTCGTCGTAGTCGTACTCGTTGTCGTCGTCGTCGTCGTCGTCGTCGTCGTCGTCGTAGTAGTAGTGGTGGTGGTGGTGGTGGTGGTGGAGTCATCTATAACCTATCACCTATCCCGGAGTTTTAAAGACCTTTGGGCAGAAGTAACAGCAGTAATAAGAGAACAATAGCAGAAACACTATGAGATGAGGAGAGATAGAATGAGAGAGAGAGAGAGACAGACAGATATTAGAGGAGAAAGAGAGAGAGAGAGAGAGAGAGAGAGAGAGAGAGAGA
>CM065742.1:40909831-40912331 GCA_033310375.1 Conus canariensis
TGAACTCACAGAGAAAAAGACATTGAAACAACAATCGAGAATAAATGAATTGAGTAGGCAAAAAAAAAAAAAAAAAAAAAAAAGGAAAAAAGAACACACACACACACACACACACACACACACACACACACACACACACACACACACACACACACACACACACGCTATTGGCTATCAACGGAGAGAGGGAGGGATAATGGGGGAAGGGAGGACGAGAGGGAGACTTTGGAAGAGAGGAAAACACCGATGCAGGTGCGTGCGACTAAACGTCTCCAATTTACACCTTCAACGGTGTCTGTACCCTTCACTGCTCACAGTCTTCTTGTCTTTTTCTTCCACGTTTTTTTCTCTGCCTCTGCCTGTCTGCTCGCCCCCCTCCCTCTCTCTCTGTCTCTCTGTCCATGTCCCTGTCTCTGTCCCTGTCTGTCTGTCTCTCTCACTCTCTCTCCCTCTATCCCCGCCCCTGTCTCTCTCTCTTTGAGCATGAACGAACGGTTCGAAATTTGTCAATATATTTGTACTGCATTCTGTTGTCGTGTCTTGAATGCAAAAGTAAAATGTCTTGTTGACACTGTAGAGGACTGGAGGACCTGCGACGTACTGCCAGCTTTGTCGAGGAGACGGGGGAATCCATCTGAAGAAATGACGAACGAGACAACAACAACACTGTATTGTATATTTCTACTAGATCTGATTATTATTTTCGTTGACATGCACACCTTCATGAGGGGTAATGGTCTGTACATGATTCAACTCCCCTCTCTCTCTCTCTCTCTCTCTCTCTCTCTCTCTCTCTCTCTCTCTCTCTCTCTCTCTCTCTCCAATCATACATAGAAAGAGGTTAGCATGGTAGTACTTGCATCTTCTTTTGATTTTGCTGGTTTTTCAGTTGTTTCTCTGTTACTTTGGTTTCGAAATGACTTGACTCTCGAACTGGACATGCCTGAGTACAATACGATTCTGAGCTGTCGGATTTTTTAAAATTTTGCTGCTACATGTATTGAGAAAATGGACTGGTACGCCCTGAAGAAAGTTCTTCTTAGAGTTCCAGAGAAAGCACTGATCTATTATATGGACAGACTGGTTGATATCCAAGATGCTTAATCCCTGTGCTGCAGTGTCTTCACTACTGATTAGAGATCGGACAAATGGAACCACATAGATTGCCTCGGGGAGACTCTATCATGTCTGTAGAGAAAAATAAAGTAAAAGGAATTCTAAGTAACTCCGCCGGTTAACATGGACAAATCATCAAAACACGACGCGTTTCGACCTCTTCGGTCTCCTTCAGTCAAGATAAACAACATTCATACAGGACAACGGAAACGAACGAGCAATCACTGTTGTCTCGTTCGTCATTTTTTCAGATGGATTCCCCCGTCTCCTCGACAAAGGTGGCAGTACGTCGCAGGTCCTCCAGTCCTCCGTAGAGCTTCCGGGCCACTGGTATTGGGTCGGGCCAGGTTTTCTCTCGGAGCGCTTGGTGGAGCGGGCAGGACTGCAGCAGATGTTCTGTTGTCTGGCTGCCTGCTCTGCAGGGGCACTGCTCTGTGTTGCCGATGCGGAGTTTAGTGAATGAGCAATCACTCATCTTCTCAATTTTCATTGTCCTGAATCTTGTTTATCTTGCCTGAAGAAGATCTAAGAGGTTGAAACGCATCGTGTCTTGCTGGTAATTTGTCTATATTAATTAACCAGCGGAGTTACTTCAAATTCCGGTTAAAATGTGTTTCTTTTTCCTCCTGCAGTCACCTCCCTTTGAAACTATGTCTGCAGAGTTTGACGTCAGGAGAAAGAAAATGGACTCTTAAATGTAAGAATACAGCTGATTAATACGGATTTGGTTTTATATGGGAGAATGAGGGCGTAGCTGAGATAAATCATTTTATTGATGCGTTTCAACAACGACCAGCTGATTGCAGTTGGCAAAGGTCAAACTTGCATGTTAAACATAGCAACAGATAGAGTACTTACAAAATGTTCAATGCGTTGTGTTCCAAGATATTCGCCAACGGTCATTGACAGACATTTGACAAACAATAAAATTCAAATGTGATTTTTCAGATATTCATGCACATTCTCGGTGTTACAAAACTTTAAATGTTCACGGAAATACGTATCCATTATGTCCTAAATCCTGGGGAAAATACACTTTATTTCGTTCTTTCATTTCCACAGATAGGTGAGCTTATCGTATTCCACCTACATTCTGTTGACATTCCTTCCTTCTTTTTTGATTTTCGTTAATTTGACTCGACAAAAAATACACAGTGAAAAAGTTTTCTGTGATTTTATACAAAGGATTTAAACTTCCGGATTTTACGTTAGCTTATACTGTCAAGCTTATCTATAGAAATGTATAATGCAATGTCATTTATATGTGCCTTTGTAAGGGCCTATGGCCTTTGTGGATCAACATCTTTTCCTTTTCTGTTTTCCTGTCTGTCTGTGTTTGTTTCTATCTGTCTGTCTGTCTGTCTCTCCTGTCCAAGGAGCAAAA
>CM065742.1:40917331-40919831 GCA_033310375.1 Conus canariensis
TTTAGGGGGCATGCCACTGCTCGTATTTCCGCACGACCATTGCAGGTATGTATCTCTCGGACCTGTTTGACACTGGAATGATACAAAGGAAGCTTGGAGGGCAGCCCTGTCAACCAGTCTCAGATCAAAAATAGAACTCCTTGATATCATCTGTTTCGTCGTCCTCATTTATAATGATTTTCCATCATTTGTAATGACCTTCCATTGTTTGTAATGATCTTCCATCGTTTGTGATGATCTTCCATCATTTGTAATGCTCTTCCGCATGGAAACCAATCTTCAGGTCTCCATACCAGTGGTGATGTGGATGGTGTCGGCGCACGCTAAAGGGGACTGACTGACTGTCTTGGACTGACGTAGTGCAATTCTCCCTGCCAAGGAACGCTCATTCACGTTGGCTCCGCGATCAAGCAAGTACAGTTGACGGTAGGACCTTGGTAGATGGGGTCTTGCGTGTCAGGAGAGGTGCCAGTGAACACCAGCAAGAAGACTCGGCAGCGTGCAGTGCAGGGTGTCCGCTGCTGAGGTGGCTGACGACGACATGTTATTGATAGGTTTCCTGTGGATTGCTGGAGCTGACAGGTTTCCTGTGGATTGCTGGGGCTGACAGGTTTCCTGTGGATTGCTGGAGCTGGCAGGTTTCCTGTGGATTGCTGGAGCTGATAGGTTTCCTGTGGATTGCTGGGGCTGACAGGTTTCCTGTGGATTGCTGGGGCTGACAGGTTTCCTGTGGATTGCTGGAGCTGATAGGTTTCCTGTGGATTGCTGGGGCTGACAGGTTTCCTGTGGATTGCTGGAGCTGATAGGTTTCCCGTGGATTGCTGGGGCTGATACGGCGGCAGAATAAGCCTGGATACTTTCCTGTCTCTTTTTCAAGCTTGTGGTTTTCACTTTTTAAATCATACCTTCATTTCAATATATTTTCTTTCCTTTTTTTGTTGTTGTTGTTGAAATTCTGACTCCATGCTGTCTTTCTCCACTTAAAAAAAATCCCACTTTTATCCTTTTATTTCAGGCACGGTGTGTGCGCGCGTGCTTACTTCAGCATGATATGTGTCTATTATTTCGCAGCTTCTGTGAGCATGCGCACTCTTGTGCACACATTCATTCCTATAACATGTATGTATGTATGTATGTATGTATGTATGTGTCTGCGCACAAATACGTGTGTGCATTTAAGTACATATGTGCGAGTGTGCTTGTGTGCGTTTGGGTCTGAGTGTATGCGGCATGTCTACGCAGGTGCGCGCGCACATGAACGTTTGCAGAAGTGGGACATAGAAACATACGTCCACTCCTTTTCTTTTTTTTTGGTTTGTTTGTTTGTTTGCTTTTTTTGTTGTTGTTGTCAAGCAAACGAAAGAAACCCCTCCATTTAAAAGAGAAAAAAAGTGGGTGCCAGTCTGAATGTTGACCAAACAGCCCGCAAGAGGGCGGCTCCTCCATCGACCCGTCCATTGAGGAAGGCCATGGAGCAGCTCCCCCCCAGTTCAGTTCTCCTGCCTTCCTGGACCGCCTCTCAGGCTGAACACACACACTCCTCACTCTCCTGCCCAAGTCAAACAGGCTGTCCATCCCTTTAATTACAGAGAGAGAGAGAGAGAGAGAGAGAGAGAGAGAGAGAGAGAGAGAGAGAGAGAGAGAAAGAGAGAGAGAGAGAGAGGAAAGGAGGGGGGGAAGGAGGAGACGGTTGGGGGGGGGGATAAGTTAAGAGAAGAAAGCTGGCCAAAAATGCAGCCCCCCCCCCCCCCCCGTTCTTTTGAATGGAACGGAACCGAGTGAACACAGAATAAAGACCTCAGCGATCCTCCCGTCACCCCTATCTTCTGTTCTGTGTTCCTCTGGCGATGAGTGACCCCGGTTCTTCGATCAGGCTGTAGTGGGTCTCAGGCTGCTTTTGTCAGTGTGCTTCTGTCATGCTGGTTCACTCACAACAGTCCATCGATAGGTGGTGGCCACGAGGCTTTGTCAGTGTGCTTCTGTCATGTTGGTTCACTCACAACAGTTCATCGATATGTGGTGTCATGCTGGTTCAGTCACAACAGTCCATCGATATGTGGTGTCATGCTGGTTCAGTCACAACAGTCCATCGATATGTGGTGTCATGCTGGTTCACTCACAACAGTCCATCGATATGTGGTGTCATGCTGGTTCACTCACAACAGTTCATCGATATGTGGTGTCATGCTGGTTCAGTCACAACAGTCCATCGATATGTGTTGTCATGCTGGTTCACTCACAACAGTCCATCGATATGTGGTGTCATGCTGGTTCACTCACAACAGTCCATCGATATGTGGTGTCATGCTGGTTCACTCACAACAGACCATCGATCTGTGGTGGCCACGAGGCAACCCACTAGAGGACACCCTGCATATAGCGGAGTCGGCTTCGGGGATGTTCCCTGGTGGTGCCTGCTCTCAACGGAGGACACCATCTACTAAGCCGCGACCCCCATTCCCCATCCTCCCCGAACCTTCCGAACCTCTCCTACTTTCTT
>CM065742.1:40932331-40934831 GCA_033310375.1 Conus canariensis
GTGGTAGTGTGTGTAGTGTTAGTTATAGTCGTTCTGGTGGTATGTGTGTAGTGTTAGTTACAGTCGTTCTGGTGGTGATGTGTGTAGTGTTAATTATAGTCGTTCTGGTGGTATGTGTGTAGTGTTAGTTATAGTCGTTCTGGCGGTGTTTATGTAGTGTTAGTTACAGTCGTTCTGGTGGTGGTATGTGTAGTGTCAGTTCTGGTGGTGTAGGCGTAGTGTTAGGTCCTCCTCCTCCTTGCACAGAGAATAGTTATCCGCCTTCTCACCCCTGGTTGGTACAGACCTCTGACCTATGTCATCAAAGTCACCATAGATATACAGCAGTAGTATCTAGGAACGTGTGCACACGCGCAAATGAGCGTATGGGAGATCATTGGCATCAGAAGATCACAATCATTGTCTGCTTTTGCGCGATCGGTAACCTTCTCTCAACGAAAAGGAATAACAATTACCCTGATCTTAGGATCTGACCGGTAGGGTGTTTTGCGAAAAAGCAACAACTGGTCACTGCCTTGGGTGTCCTTCAAGCATCGGACAGCCGGTCAAAAGGGAGAAGACCATGTGTGGTCAGCCCTAAGACCATCATCAACCGTGTGCAGGGATAACTGTAATTACTAATCATTTCCGACAATCAGCTTCGTGCCATCCCTGTGCGTACTGCCTCAATTCACAACACATGCGCATGGGTCCTAGTGTCTGTTTTCATGGGTCCTAGTGTCTGTTTTCATGGGTCCTAGTGACTGTTTAAAGGGTTCTAGTGACTGTTTCGTGGGTCCTAGTGACAGTTTCATGGGTCCTGATGACTGTTTAAAGAGCTCTAGCGTCTGTTTTCATGGGTCCTAGTGACTGTTTAAAGGGCTCTAGTGACTGTTTCGTGGGTCCTAGTGACAGTTTCATGGGTGCTGATGACTGTTTAAAGGGTTCTAGTGTCTGTTTTCATGGGTCCTAGTGACTGTTTAAAGGGTCCTAGTGTCTGTTTTCATGGGTCCTAGTGACAGTTTCATGGGTCCTGATGACTATTTAAAGGGTTCTGGTGTCTGTTTTCATGGGTCCTAGTGACTGTTTAAAGGACTCTAGTGACTGTTTCGTGGGTCCTAGTGACAGTTTCGTGGGTCCTAGTGACAGTTTCATGGGTCCTAGTGACAGTTTCATGGGTCCTAGTGACTGTTTAAAGGGTCATAGTCAGTATTTCCATGAGGCCTATAGTTACTGTGTTCATGCATCCTAGCGCCTGTTTTCCTAGTGACTGTTTTCATGGGTCCTAGTGACTGTTTAAAGGGTCCTAGTGACTGACTTTTTCATGGGTCCTAGTGACAGTTTCATGGGTTCTAGTGACTGTTTAAAGGGTCATAGTCATTATTTCCATAAGGCCTAGTTCCTGTCTTCATGAATCCTAGCGACTGTTTTCCTAGTGACTGTTTTCATGGGTCCTAGTGACAGTTTCATGGGTCCTAGTGACTGTTTAAAGGGTCATAGCCATTATTTCCATAAGGCCTGGTTCCTGTCTTCATGAATCCTAGCGACTGTTTTCCTAGTGACTGTTTTCATGGGTCCTAGTGACAGTTTCATGGGTCCTAGTGACTGTTTAAAGGGTCATAGCCATTATTTCCATAAGGCCTAGTTCCTGTCTTCATGAATCCTAGCGACTGTTTTCCTAGTGACTGTTTTCATGGGTCCTAGTGACTGTTTTCATGGGTCCTAGTGACAGTTTCATGGGTTCTAGTGACTGTTTAAAGGGTCATAGCCATTATTTCCATAAGGCCTAGTTCCTGTCTTCATGAATCCTAGCGACTGTTTTCCTAGTGACTGTTTTCATGAATCCTAGTGACTGTTTTCATGGGTCCTAGTGACAGTTTCATGGGTTCTAGTGACTGTTTAAAGGGTCATAGTCATTATTTCCATAAGGCCTGGTTACTGTCTTCATGAATCCTAGCGACTGTTTTCATGGGTCCTAGTGACAGTTTCATGGGTCCTAGTGACTGTTTAAAGGGTCATAGCCATTATTTCCATAAGGCCTATAGTTACTGTGTTCATGCATCCTAGCGACTGTTTTCATGGGTCCTAGTGACAGTTTCATGGGTCCTAGTGACTGTTTAAAGGGTCATAGCCATTATTTCCATAAGGCCTATAGTTACTGTGTTCATGCATCCTAGCGACTGTTTTCATGGGTCCTAGTGACAGTTTCATGGGTCCTAGTGACTGTTTAAAGGGTCATAGCCATTATTTCCATAAGGCCTGGTTCCTGTCTTCATGAATCCTAGTGACTGTTTTCATGGGTCCTAGTGACTGTTTAAAGGGTCATAGCCATTATTTCCATAAGGCCTGGTTCCTGTCTTCATGAATCCTAGTGACTGTTTTCATGGGTCCTAGTGACTGTTTAAAGGGTCATAGCCATTATTTCCATAAGGCCTGGTTCCTGTCTTCTATGAATCCTAGTGACTGTTTTCATGGGTCCTAGTGACTGTTTAAAGGGTCATAGCCATTATTTCCATAAGGC
>CM065742.1:40952331-40957331 GCA_033310375.1 Conus canariensis
CTGCTCTTCTACACCACACACACACACACACACACACACACACACACACACACACACACACACACACACACACACATGCGCGCATGGGGAATGAGAGAGAGAGAGAGAGAGAGAGAGAGAGAGAGAGAGAGAGGAGAGAGAGAGGTAGACAGAGAGGACAGAGAGAAGACAGACAGACAGAACAGAGGACAGACAGAAGACAGACAGACAGACAACACACACACACACACACACACACACACACACAACACGAGAGAGAGAGAGAGAGAGAGAGAGAGAGAGAGAGAGAGAGAGAGAAGAGAGAGAGGGAGAAGAGAGAGAGAGAGATGCGAAGGGAAGGGAGGCGGAGTGGGGGTTGTCAAAGAGGAAGCGTGTATGGAGCGCGCGCGCGCGTGCATAAGAACTGCTACCACCAGTCCCCCTCCCTTCACTCTCCTCCCCCCCCCCCCCCCCTTCTCCTCTGCTGTCTTTTGCATTTCTGGACATCCCATGTCTTGATACCTGCATCGGCTGTCTTCCCCACGTGGTCGCTTTTAAAAGAAACCTCCCCTCCACCCTTCTCCTTACCCCTTTTTTCCTGCCCCTTGACACAAAACCACCCCTTCTCTCTCTCTCTCTCTCTCTCTCTCTCTCTCCTCTCTCTCTCTCTCTCTCTCTCTCTCTCTCTGTCTCTCTCTGTTTTTCTCTCTCTCTCTCTGTGTTTCTCTCTCTCTCTCTCTGTGTCTTTCTCTCTCTCTCTGTGTCTCTCTCTGTTTCTCTGTCTCTGTCTCTCTCTCTCTCTGTTTCTCTCTCTGTCTTTCTCTCTCTGTCTTTCTCTCTCTCTGTTTTCTCTCTCTCTCTCTCTCTCTCTCTCTCTCTGTCTCTCTCTCCGTTTCTCTCTCTCTCTGTGTCTTTCTCTCTGTCTTTCTCTCTCTCTCTGTTTCTCTCTCGCTCTGTCTTTCTTTCTCTCTGTCTTTCTCTGTCTGTCTGTCTGTCTGTCTGTCTGTCTGTCTCTCTCTCTCTCTCTCTCTCTCTCTCTCTCTCTCTCTCCTCTCCTCCATCCAACCATCCATCTGTCTGTCTGTTTGTCTTTCTCAAGTTGTCAGCAAGTACATCCGTTTTTTTTTTTTAAATCTGTCTATCTGTTCATCTATCTTTCTATCTATCTAGTCTGTCTGTCTGTCTGTGTCTGTCTGCTTATTCATCTATCTGCCTATCAGTAGGTTCATCTGTCTCTGTAATCGATCGATCTGTCTGTCTGTCTGTCTATCTATCTACCTGTGTACACACACCTTTTTGCTCCCCCGCCCCTCCCTCCCTCCCTCCCCCCTTCCCCCCAGTCCTTTTAACCTCTCACCTTGCCCCTGCCCCAACCTCGTCCTTCTCCTTCCTCTCTCACCCACTGCAACAGACAACATGTCCTCACCCACTGCAACAGACAACATGTCCTCACCCACTGCAACAGACAACATGTCCTCACCCACTGCAACAGCCAACATGTCATAACCCACTGCAACAGCCAACATGTCATCACCCACTGCAACAGACATGTCCTCACCCACTGCAACAGACAACATGTCCTCACCCACTGCAACAGACAACATGTCCTCACACACTGCAACAGACAACATGTCCTCACAAACTGCAACAGACTGAGGCAGGAAGCGCTGTGAGCTTTGTTTGCTGGGGGAGGGGGTGGGGGACAACATGTCCTCACCCACTGCAACCGACAACATGTCCTCACCCACTGCAACAGACAACATGTCCTCATCTACTGCAACAGACTGAGGCAGGAAGCGTTGTGAGCTTTGTTTGCTGGGGGGACAACATGTCCTCACACACTGCAACAGACAACATGTCCTCACACACTCCAACAGGCAACATGTCCTCACACACTGCAACAGACAACATGTCCTCACACACTGCAACAGACAACATGTCCTCACCCACTGCAACAGACTGAGGCAGGGAGCGCTGTGAGCTTTGTTTGCTGGGGGAGGGGGTGGGGGACAACATGTCCTCACACACTGCAACCGACAACATGTCCTCACCCACTGCAACAGACAACATGTCCTCACCCACTGCAACAGACAACATGTCCTCACCCACTGCAACAGACTGAGGCAGGAAGCGCTGTGAGCTTTGTTTGCTGGGGGGGACAACGTGTCCTCACACACTGCAACAGACATGTCCTCACACACTGACACAGGCAACATGTCCTCACACACTGCAACAGACAACATGTCCTCACACACTGCAACAGACAACATGTCCTCACCCACTGCAACAGACTGAGGCAGGAAGCGCTGTGAGCTTTGTTTGCTGGGGGGGGGACAACGTGTCCTCACACACTGCAACAGACAACATGTCCTCACACACTGCAACAGACAACATGTCCTCACACACTGCAACAGACATGTCCTCACACACACTGCAACAGACAACATGTCCACACACACTGCAACAGACAACATGTCCTCACACACTGCAACAGACTGAGGCAGAAAGCAGGACAACATGTCCTCCCACACTGCAACAGACAGCATGTCCTCACACACGGCAACAGACAACCTGTCCTCACACACTGCAACAGACAACATGTCCTCACACACTGCGACAGACAACATGTCCTCCCACACTGCAACAGACAACATGTCCTCCCACACGGCAACAGACAACATGTCCTCACACACGGCGACAGACATGTCCTCACACACGGCAACAGACAACATGTCCTCCCACACGGCAACAGACAACATGTCCTCCCACACGGCAACAGACAACCTGTCCTCCCACACGGCAACAGACAACATGTCCTCACACACTCACCTCTGTCCACCTGGCCTACCTCCTCCACCTCCTCCTCTACCTCCTTCTCCCTCTCTCACCACCACCATCTCCCCTATCTGCAGATACACCACAGTCGACCAGCGGTCATTGACCCAGCACCGACCCCCCCCACCCCTCCCCCCTCCACCACCCCCATGGTAATATGCAGCTGCACCAGGCAGTCAGACAGACAGACAGACAAGCAGACAGACAGGCAGACAGACAGGCAGACAGACAGAGAGACAGGCAAGACAGGCAGACAGGCATACAGACAGACAGACAATACAGAGAGACAGACAGACAGACAAGACAGGCAAGACAGACGGGCAGAAGACAGACAGACAGACAGACAGACAAGACAGACAGCCAGACAAGACAGACAGACAGACAAGGCAGACAGACAGACAGACAAGACAGACAGACGGACGGAAAATCAGAGAGACAGGTAGACAGGCAAACAGAGAGTCAGTCAGACAGACAGACAGACAGACTACAGACAGACAGGCAGACAGACAGAGAGACAGGCAAGACAGACAAGACAGACATACAGACAGACAAGACAGACAGGCAGACAGACAAGACAGGCAAGACCGACAGACAGACCGACATACAGACAAGACAAGACAGACAAAGACAGACAGACAGGCAGACAGGCAGACAGACAAGACAGACAGACAAGACAGACAGACAAACAAGACAGACAAGACAGACAGACAAACAAACAAGACGGACAGACGGACGGAAAAGCAGAGAGACAGGTAGACAGGCAGACAGGCAAGAGACGCAGACAAGATAGCCTCTCTTCATCCATCTCTCTCTCTCTCTCTCTCTCTCTCTCTCTCTCTTCCTTTCCCTCCTCCTCCTGCCTCCAGCCAGTGCTGCAGTTGTAGTATTGCGCCGCACCAAGCACCGAGCAAGGCGGCCTGCCACTGCCTTTGTGGACGGTACCAGAAAGAGGGTGGGGGGAGGGTGGGGGGAGGAGGGAGGACCGGGGGAGGAGAAGAGTCTCCCCCCCCAGCCCCCCGATCCCACCCCACCCCCGTTTCTCGCGCGGTTCTACAACTGCTACTACTATTATTATAAGGACGACAACTACAACAAGGCCACTGCGCCGAAACAGACTTCCACTACTACCACCACCACCACCACCGCTTTCCTCCCTCCCTTCCAACACCCGCCACCCCCACCGCCCAACCCCCAATCTCTGGAACGTCACTGACCGGCCTTGACACCCGCCCCCTCCCTTCCCCCTCCTCCCACTCGCTAAACTTCATGAACACAGGCCGACGACAAGACCTCCCCCCTCCCCCTCCCCCTCCCCCCTTCGCGTCTATTCCCTTCCTCAACGCCAGACCACCGCCTCCGTCTGCTCCCCCCCCCCACCCCAACGCCCCCTCCCTCCTCCCCCTCCCCCCGCACTCAAGCTTTCCTTTGATTGTGAATAACTTGGCTCGATCTCTATTTGTGCTCCCCCCCCCCCCCCCTGCAAGACTGTTCGAGTGAAAGAAAACTTAGTGTGTGCGACATTTAGAGGGCGTTACAGTTAATAATGCGTACGGCACAAATTTATTCTTAATAAAAAAAGAAAAAAAAAAAGCCGTCAATCATGGACTGATGGTACCCTAACCAGACAGCCTGTCTCCTCTGATCTCCGGGCACCCACACACAGCATTGATCCTGTCTCCCTTCGCAGCTGAAGTGAATGGATTTGATTGAAACGGCTGGAATAAGAGACGAAGCCTACTGTGGTTTCAGCTTTGCTTCTCAGGGATAGAAAGAAGGTGAAGGTAGCCCCGTCTTCCACGAGAAATCGCCTCCAAGAAGTTGGACGACACGATATGGTACAATATGATGATACTGAACACAGCACAGCACAGCACAGCACAGCACAGCACAGCACAGCACAGCACAGCACAGCACAGCACAGCACAACACAACACAACACAACACAGCATAACACGACGCGCTCAAAAAAGTCTGTGAAATATTACAGGGTAGTTCCGTTTGTGGGGTTTCAATCAGTACACGGTTGTAGATGACAATAAGTAGAAAAAAGATGCATTCAAAGCAACAACAACAACAACAACAACAACAACAACAACAACAACAACAAAGCAAGTAGAAAATGTCGAGAGCAGGATTCGATAACGAGACACTAATCATGATAAGGAAAAGAGAGAGGAGGAGGGAAG
>CM065742.1:40962331-40964831 GCA_033310375.1 Conus canariensis
TTTTTTTTTTTGGTTTGTTTTGTGTTTTTTGTTTGTTTGTTTGTTCGTTTGTTTGATTCTTCTTCTTCTTCTTCTTCTTCTTCTTCTTATTGTGTGTGTGTGTGTGTGTGTGTGTGTGTGTGTGTGTGTGTGTGTGTGTGTGTGTGTGAATGTGCGTGCGTGCGTGTGTGTGTGTGTGTGTGTGTGTGTGTGTGTGTGTGTGTGTGTGTGTGTGTGTGTGTGTGTGTGTGCGTCTGTGTGTGTGTGTGTGTATTGTTTATTGATTTGTATGTCTCTTCGCTAATTGTGTTGTTTTTTTCTTTAATTTGCTTTTCTTTCTTCTTCTTCTTCTTCTTCTTCTTCTTCTTTTTTTTTTCTTTTTGTTGTTGTTGTTGTTGTTGTTGTTGTTACAAAAGTGTAAAAATTTGACTTGAAATTTATATCATTTACAAAGTAATTGTATTGCGTACTGTCATCATATGGTCAAACTAGTACAAAATTTATGTTTTTATTTATTGCTTTATTTGCAGAGTGATTGCCGTTGTATAAGACTGTCATTTCTAATGAATGTTTCATATACACTCATTTGAAATGTTCTTGTGGATGTCTGACATCATGTAAGATCTTTTCTTTTTCCTTGGAATTTGTCGTGATTTTAAGATGTGATATGATATAATGTGATGTGATGTGATGTGATGTGATGTGGTGTATATGTGTGTATGTGTGTGTGTGTGTGCGCGCAAGATTGTTCGTGTTAAAACTGCGGAAGAATTCTGTTCAGAGCCTTTGTTCTGTAATCGCAACTTAAAAATTGGAAGCAGATCAACCTTTTATAAAAACTGGGTTGAAAGGATGTATTCTGCATACAGAATCTGCTGGATGAGAGCAGTGAATTTTTGAGTTTCCAATCCTTTGTTGATAACTATAGAGTCAATACGGATTTTATAACATACAATGGCTACGTTAGTGCTGTGAAAAAGTATTCGAGAGAAACTGGACTAGAAACAAAATACTATGAGGAAGGTATGACAAGTAAATTATTAACTGAAATCCGTTCAGTTTCAAGAGGAGCCTCACATTACTACGGTTTATTAAATCAGGACACAACAGAACCAGGTTTTTGCAATAAATGGAATGTAAGATTACAGAAGGAAGTTATATGGGTTAAAACTTTTCACAAAATTCGACAGATAAAAGTCATAAAGCTAAGATGGTTTCAAATGAGAATTATTAATAGAATATTGGCAACCAATGTTATTTTGCAAAGCATGGGAATTGAATAGTCAGAAAAATGCTCTTTTTGTGAGAGAGAGAAAAAGAAAACATTCAACATATATTTTGGCACTGCCAGCATGTACGAAACTTTTGGCAAGAGTTTCAAAATGTGGTTAACAGAAAATGTGAATTTATGAAACTGTTGCTCGGTGAAAACATCATCCTGTTTGGTTGTGACTGTAACTTGAAATCTGATAGAACGTTTGACTTAATCCTGCTACTCGCCAAATTTTCTATTTATAAGTGTAAGTATGAAAAGAGTCTACCATCACTTCAAATATTTATTGTGTTGTTGAAAGCCAGATATGAAATAGAAAAGTATGCTGCTCATCTTAACATGTCCCATGGAAATTTTGTAGCACAATGGCGTCCATATTTGTCTTTATTGCAGTGAAACGCAAGTTGTGCATCGTATACAAAGGCTATGGCAATGCTCAACTCTGTGTGTGTGTGTGTGTGTGTGTGTGTGTGTGTGTGTGTGTGTGTGTGTGTGTGTGTGTGTGTGTGTGTATGTGCTCGCGCGCGCGCGCGCGAGTGTGTGTGTGTGTGTGTGTGTGTGTGTGTGTGTGTGTGTGTGTGTGTGTGTGTGTGTTTTGTGTGCGCGTGTTGGTTAGGTTTGTTTGTTTGCTATGTTTTGTTTTTCGTGTTTTGGTTAGAAAAGAAATCTTATATGTCTTATTTGTCTTTGCTAGTTAATATCTTCATAAATGTTCATAAATGTATGTAATGTGATGTACAAACAACCGTTATAACTTGTTAATGAATTACTCCAATCATTTTGTGGTACAGAATCGAAGATGCCTTAAAAAAAAAACAACAACTTTCTTGCTCATAAATGTGATTTAATGTACAAAAACGTGATTAATTGTTAATGTATCAGGTCTAATCGTTTCGTTGTACCTATTCGAATATCCATTAGTATTTGTATTCATTATCTGATTTATATTCTCTGAGTTTGGAATAAAAGCTATTTATATTATTTTAAAAAAAAAAGCAAGAAAATGATTTCAAAGTTATTTTCTTTACAACAATTTCCAGCCATGAAGTTCTAAAAAAAAAAAAAAAAAGTAAGAAAAAACGCTTATTCAAGTTATTTCCTAATACACTCTGTACATTTACTGAACATCAAACAAGATAGCGCTTATTTGGAGTTATTTTCTCACATATCCTAGACATTACAAAGTACAGAACAAAAACGGATCTGCGCAATAGATATTCATTCAAGTTATTTCCAAACACACCTACA
>CM065742.1:40974831-40977331 GCA_033310375.1 Conus canariensis
TTGTGCACGCGATATAAGTTACACTGCCTCGAACGTTGACAGAATGCATGTTAATGGGACACACACACGCACACACACACACACACACACACACACACACACACACACACACACACACACACGTGCAAGCACACACACACATGCAACACACACACACAGGTACGCACGCACGAACGCATGCACACACAAACACACACACACACACACACAACACACACACACACACACACACACACACACACACACACACACACACACACAAAACACGCGCGCATGCGCGCGCGCGATCGCACGCACGCACCCACGCACGCAAGCAAGAGCGCTAGCAGTGTGTAACACCGTCTTTGTTCTCCGTCTGAAAGGATCTTACAGATCAAGACCTTTTTTTTTCTGTCTCTCTCTCTGTGCAAAGAAAAGCTGATCCCTCCATCCGTGTGTGTGGTGGTGGGGGGGGGGGGGGGGGGGGGGAGGGGGGCGGGCTATGAGGTGACTGTGTGCGTGCCTGTACTTCAGTATGATTTTGTCCATACCTATTTCTTGCCATGCACTCTCCACGCGTGTGTTCACATCTGTCAAGTTATTTTGATAGCAAAATAATGAATTGCATCGGTTTTGGGTTTTAAGACATTGCTAACAGAGTTGCCTACCCTTGTTCATGTGATTTTTTTTTTTTTTTGGTCATTCCAGCCATGAATTCTTTTTGACAGTGGAGTCATTTGTGAGCAACTGCAAAAAGATGGCGGCAAAAATCTGGATGTGAAAGCCAGGAGTGTCATTTGATTTCTAAAGCCATGATTTACTTCATGATTACATTATTGGATAGTTCAATGTCTGTGGAGAAACCTGTACGAAATGATTGTGTGGCAGTGAAAGTTTCCGTGCAACTTTGAACAGAAATAAAACATCACATCGATGCACGCTTCAGGGAACAAGAGGACTGAAGACTCTCGCTGATCCGACAGGAGACATTGTTCAGTTTGAACCATTTACTGGTGCTCACATGGGACAGGATACATTGTTCAGTTTGAACCATTACTGGTGCTCACATGGGACAGGACACATTGTTCAGTTTGAGCCCTATACTGGTGCTCACATGGGACAGGAGACATTGTTCAGTTTGAACCCTATACTGGTGCTCACATGGGACAGGATACATTGTTCAGTTTGAACCATATATTGGTGCTCACATGGGACAGGATACATTGTTCAGTTTGAACCATTTACTGGTGCTCACATGGGACAGGAGACATTGTTCAGTTTGAGCCATATACTGGTGCTCACAGGGGACAGGACACATTGTTCAGTTTGAGCCATATACTGGTGCTCACATGGGACAGGATACATTGTTCAGTTTGAACCCTATACTGGTGCTCACATGGGACAGGATACATTGTTCAGTTTGAACCCTATACTGGTGCTCACATGGGACAGGATACATTGTTCAGTTTGAACCCTATACTGGTGCTCACATGGGACAGGATACATGTTCAGTTTGAACCATTACTGGTGCTCACATGGACAGGATACATTGTTCAGTTTGAACCCTATACTGGTGCTCACATGGGACAGGATACATTGTTCAGTTTGAACCCTATACTGGTGCTCACATGGGACAGGATACATTGTTCAGTTTGAACCCTATACTGGTGCTCACATGGGACAGGATACATTGTTCAGTTTGAACCCTATACTGGTGCTCACATGGGACAGGAGACATTGTTCAGTTTGAACCCTATACTGTGCTCACATGGGACAGGATACATGTTCAGTTTGAACCATTACTGGTGCTCACATGGAACAGGTTATACAATTGTTCAGTTTGAACCCTATACTGGTGCTCGTATGGGACAGAATTATGGCCATTTAGTCTTTGAGGGACATGTGATGTCTGAGCTTCCCAGCATCCGTCACCACTTGCCATTTGACAATTCTGTTTTACCACCACTGCCACTGATGACTGAGTCAGCTGCCAATGGATTGGGGCAACTGGACCCATCAGGAGAATCAGAGTGGGCAACAGTCCACTTAGGGATGCAGCTCGATTTGCAAAAGAACCCAGAGGAACTCTTCACTTCCAACATGACAGGCGCAGTAATGTGTGCTGGTGGCGCAATGGAATGACACCATGTGGTGACCGTCACAACAAACAGTGATCATGTTGTGCCACTTGTCCAAGTTCGTCATGGTCAGCAGCACAGCAGCAGTTTGTCAGCATTCAACGGCCACATTTTGGCAGGATCCACAACAAACATTGGAAGGAGTCGACAGGGCAGACTAGAATATCAACAAGTATCGCATTTCCTTGCGAACAAAGAAGTGGTGGTGGCCGCTTTTCGCCCATACAGTGGAGACTGCCATGCAGAAGGCTTGGTTGTTGTTCAGAACGCCTGCTTATGACGCTGAACCTCTGGATCTCCCTTCCTTCAGGAGGCGTGTGGTGAAGGTCCACCTGATGCCACATGCTGCCATTGCCTTACCTAGAAACCCTGCTCGACAAGCC
>CM065742.1:40982331-40989831 GCA_033310375.1 Conus canariensis
GCTTTTCACCTTACATTTTTTGGCTTTCCTGCGCTTTTCATCTTACATTTCTTTCCCATGCCTTTCCTGCGCTTTTCACCTTACATTTTTTGGCTTTCCTGCGCTTTTCATCTTACATTTCTTTCCCATGCCTTTCCTGCGCTTTTCACCTTACATTTCTTTCCCATGCCTTTCCTGCGCTTTTCACCTTAACAGTTTTTTCCCATGGCTTTCCGGTGCTTGGAAATTGTTTTCAGAAATGTCCTTACTTCGCTCTCCGTTTGTCTTTACGGGTACGAACCCTGCATTGACCAGACCCAATCCACCCGTTCACCCGTGCTTCGCCTGACCTTGCCCCTCTTTCTGCTGTAGTGTTTTTGGCCTGGGAACAACACTACGCTTAGTCGAGATATACCGTTCTCACTCAGACCCTCCCTTCTCTTCCCCCCCCCCCCCTTCCCTCTCTCCTTACCTTCCCCTCTTGCACTAGAGGGTATAGGAGGCCATTGCCAGTGGCTTAACAGCAAGAGCAGCGGAACAAGCACCTGTGCCCCAACATACCGTTCCGTCTAGCTAATCATGACGCGAGCTAGCGCTGTCAGGATCGTCATCATGTGTATCATTAAAAATGGACAATACTCTCTGTAGACTGGCGCGCGTACGCGAATGAAGAGGGTGGGAGGGAGGAGTAGTGAAGGGTGAGGGATGTTGATGGATGGAGGTGGGGGAGGATGGTGGTAGCGGCGGCGGCAGCCCGCATGTATGGAAGTCTACTAGCGTCATAAGCCAATAATCGCTGTTTTTTCCCCCCCGCCCCCAAGGAAAACGAATATGAGCCTCCAGGAAATCGGGTTAAGTCCTAATCCCTGAGAATCATGACTGCTTTCTTTTGGATAATAACCGTTTTCCCTGTTTTCCCCAAAGGATCACAACTGTTTTCTCTCTTTTCCAAAAAGAGAACAGTTATTATCGGTATTATCGATAAGGATCACAACTGTTTTCTCCATGTTCCCAAAGAGAACAGTTATTATCGGTATTATCGATAAGGATCACAACTGTTTTCTCTCCATGTTCCCAAGGTAAACAGTTATTATCGGTACTGTTGATAAAGGATCTCAACTCCTTACCGTCTTTTCGCTGGGAAGACAGTTTTCATCCTGGATGAAAACGACAAAGGTAGGAGAATAACTATGACCCTCAGGACGCCGCATGTTCTACTGATATTGCCGACCCTACTTGTTATAGTACAGAGCCATCATTGCTGCTTTCCCTGTGAAGGACGTTTTCCTTGGCCATGACATCTGTTGTCCTCACCTTGTGAAGGACGTTTTCCTTGGCCATGACATCTGTTGTCCTCACCTTGTGAAGGACGTTTTCCTTGGCCATGGCATCTGTTGTCCTCACCTTGTGAAGGACGTTTTCCTTGGCCATGACATCTGTTGTCCTCACCTTGTGAAGGACGTTTCCCTTGGCCATGACATCTGCTGTCCTCACCTTGTGAAGGACGTTTTCCTTGGCGATGACATCTGTTGTCCTCACCTTGTGAAGGACGTTTTCCTTGGCGATGACATCTGTTGTCCTCACCTTGTGAAGGACGTTTTCCTTGGCCATGACATCTGTTGTCCTCACCTTGTGAAGGACGTTTCCCTTGGCCATGACATCTGTTGTCCTCACCTTGTGAAGGACGTTTTCCTTGGCCATGACATCTGTTGTCCTCACCTTGTGAAGGACGTTTTCCTTGGCCATGACATCTGCTGTCCTCACCTTGTGGAGGACCTTTTCCTTGGCCATAACATCTGCTGTCCTCACCTTGTGAAGGACGTTTTCCTTGGCCATGGCATCTGCTGTCCTCACCTTGTGAAAGACGTTTTCCTTGGCCATGGCATCTGTTGTCCTCACCTTGTGAAGGACGTTTTCCTTGGCCATGACATCTGTTGTCCTCACCTTGTGAAGGACGTTTTCCTTGGCGATGGCATCTGTTGTCCTCACCTTGTGAAAGACGTTTTCCTTGGCGATGGCATCTGTTGTCCTCAGGAGCCTGAGACAACAGTCATCATCCCTAGGAAAGTGGGCAAACAACTGTGAGCTTCAGGGAGAACAGGAGAAACAGCGATTATCCTCAGGGAAACAGGGAAAACAGTTATTGTCCCCAGGAAAACAGAAAAAAAACACTTATGATTCCATGGAAAATAATTGCGATCATCAGAATGATAACTATTTTCCCTTTTTTTTCGCTATTTTCCTTGAGGATCATAACTGATTTCCTGAGACAGACAGGACAGGTGTCATTCCCTTCTGGCGCTAAGGTGCTCCCATACATCGTCAACTGTTTCTTTTGGTGTTTAAAAAAAACAAACAGCAACGTTAATGATGCGCTTTTCAATAGCAAAGACAGAGAGTGAATGCCTCCCTCTACACGCGTGGTCTTAGATAGTGTCGTTGAACTAAAGACAGCGGAGGGCTAGTCCATGCTTTTAACGCACCCTACCAGTTCACGACTTGAGAGAAGGATTCAGACATTAGAGATGAGATGCTTCCACATGGTCCTCTGCATCTCATACAAAGACCACATTACGAGCTGGACCTCGAAGCTCGTAATGTGGTCTTTGTATGAGATGCAGATGCAAGCCATTGGACCATACAAAGACCTGTTGTCCACAGTGAAAAGAAGTAAAATGAGATGGTGTGGTCATGTATCAAGATCAACAGGACTTGTCAAAACCATTGCACAAGGAACAGTGCGAGGAGGCAGAAGAAGAGGAAGAGAGACAGAGATGGGAGGACATGAGTGAATGGACTGGCCTCACACTTAGCAACTGCCTGGGAACTGGGAGGAATAGAGGAAGCTGGTTGCGAAGTCTTCTGTGGTGCCTCAACTGTCTTCAAGACTCTGGGATAGGTGACAGGTAATAGGTGACCAGTTCACGACAGGCTGTCCACTTAAGTACATGGCAACCAGCGACTGCGCTTCCTACCAATTGAGGGTGAGTTCACTGAATCTAGCGAGACATGGAGCCTGTGACATGACACATTGACAACCACATCGTCCTGTACTACCACCCTCCTTCTACTCCCCCATCTTCCCTCCTCTTTCTTTCTCTCTCCCCTTGTCTCACAAACGGCAATATAGATTACTAATCTGCGTCGACACTCAGTCTGCTTCCCACAGTATGCTGGGTTTTCTTTGAAGTCGCCCACAGCCCGGCTTTGGCAACAATGACATGAAAAAAAGGTGACATCACTTTGGAAGTAAGTCGCCTGTTTCCCTCCAACTCTCACTCTCCCTCTCCTTCTTTCTCTTGCCCCCCCCCCCTTCCCCTCGCTTATCTCATGCTCAGGTGATCGTCTCCAGTTGAGACAAGGGATAGTGCTCTCTCTCTCCCATCTGATTCACCACGCGCCATGGCAATGGTGCGTGCATTCTGCCCGTGCATGATGCAGTTATGTTATAACAGCGCTTTGTCAATTAGCATGAAGGCTAACTGAAATCAATGCCAACTGATAAGATAGAGCATTCTTGAATCTTCTACACCTCTCCTCTTACTGTAGGTGGTGGGGGATGACCCCCCCCCTCCCCTTCTCTTTGTCTTTAGTGACACAATGCAAACTGGAACAGGAACCTGAATGTATAGCTTAACAGACTAAAAAGGAGAAACTCAGTCCTTCCAATTCACGGCGCCACAGAAGGCTGTAAGACTGATCGCCACCAGTGCACTGTGCCACTGAAGGCTGTAAGACTGATCGCCACCAGTGCACTGTGCCACAGAGGGCTGTAAGACTGATCGCCACCAGTGCACTGTGCCACTGAAGGCTGTAAGACTGATCGCCACCAGTGCACTGTGCCACAGAGGGCTGTAAGACTGATCACCACCAGTGCACTGTGCCACAGAAAGCTGTAAGACTGATCGCCAGTGCACTGCGCCACAGAAGGTTGTAAGACTGATCACCACCAGTGCACTGTGCCACAGAAGGCTGTAAGACTGATCGCCACCAGTGCACTGTGCCACAGAAGGCTGTAAGACTGATCACCACCAGTGCACTGCGCCACAGAAGGCTGTAAGACTGATCGCCACCAGTGCACTGTGCCACAGAGGGCTGTAAGATTGATCACCACCAGTGCACTGCGCCACAGAAGGCTGTAAGACTGATCGCCACCAGTGAAGAAAAGAGAACATTTTTTGATGATAATGGGAAGATTTTGTCGCATATGCGGTTCAAAGAAAAATATAATGTGAACATTGACTTCGTTACTTTTGCTGGTTATACATCGGCAATAAACGATTGCGTAAAAAAGTATATTACGATCAAGGATAATAAACATCTAAACGAATCACTTTGTTTTAGGAACATATTTGCAATTAACAAAGGCTCAAAAATGTACTATGATATACTGATAGAAAATAATCTCAGACCAAAATGCTCTTACAAATGGGACTTAAAGCTCTCAACAGTCCATGACTGGAAATCGTGCTTCCATTATATACATGAAATAAATGACGTAAAGCTTAAATGGTTTCAGTTGAAGATTGTACATCGATGCCTAGGTACGCACATTATCCTAAGGGAAATTGGAATAGTTGATCACGATACTTGTAATTTCTGTGGAATGCACAAGGATAGTACTGATCACATATTTTGGAAATGTGACATCGTACAGGTTTTTTTTAACAATCTCATTGATTTAATGAAAGAAAGGTGTATAAATGCAAGAAATATACGATTAACAGAATCATTTGTGGTGCTCGGTTTTGACGGTAACATTTTTACAGACAGCATCTTTTCTTTCTTAATATTGTTACCAAAATACCATTTGTACATTTGTAAACTAGTGAAACAAAATCCACAAATATCTGTATTCCTGAAAAAAAAAATTCAGATATAAAATCGAAGAATATAATGCCTGTTTACAATTAAACCAGGCAAATTTCTCTAACAAATGGATAACATACACACCATAATTATCTGACGACTAATCAATCAACAATACACTTTACAAAATACAGTTATACGTATAATAAACAATTATATCGGATTGTGTCAATTCATTTGATTCGCCTAACAATATTATCCTTTGCCCATCTGTTCTCTGTATGAATTATCCTTTGCCCATCTGTTCTCTGTATGATTAGCATACACTTAATTTCAGGTGATCCATTTTTTCTTCTGATGAAAAATGGCCACTTTTGCTCCCGCATGTAATCAAATATTTAATATTTGTGTGTTACACTACATATGGTTGATATAGGTCTTGTTTGCCCATGTACTCTCCACCGTGTTTTACAACTTGTTTGTCCAACATCCAAAACTTGATTTAAAGCATGTTACTGAAAGCATTTGAGGTCACGCACAAACCCAATCCAATCTCTCTCTCTCTCCCCCTCCCTCCCTCCCTCCCTCTCTCTTTCTCTCTCTCTCTCTTACTTTTTTTTCTAGCTTTATGTTTGATTCACTTATTATGATTATGATTTCTTTTGTGTATTTGTTATTGGCATTTTGTTAAAAGAAATTTTAAAAAAGTTTTTAAAAAAAGAAAAGAAAAGAGAACACAGCCAGACTGGGAACGATCATGTCTTCCGCTCTTAGATACCCTGTGTAAGACTCACTGGTCATCCAGAATTGTTCTGTTTCTTTGCTCAGAGCCTGGGTTCATACCTACCCCGGGTGCGCATGTTATCGGCCCAGCTGAGACAGCAGCCCAAGATCAGCCTGCCTAAAGAGAAGGTGGACCAGTCACCAGCAACTAGAGAGAGATTATCACTCCTCTCCAACATCAGGTTAAGTTCTGATGGTCCTAGTGCACTCCAACTCAACTCATCCAGAACTTTCCCTCGCTTAATGATGACAGAAGGAGTGGGAACAAAAGTCAGCTGGAACAGAATTAGTGAAACTGATTTGAATATTTCACCCTTGTATAAACAAGTAAAGTTGATGTTTGAAAGTACACTTACCTTGAGTCAGATCTTAGTTGTTCATTCTGTGTTGAATGTTTGAACTTAGCTCTAATTCTGTCTCTCGGAGCTACAAGCACTTTTAAGTGTACAAACCTAAGGAGAAGTATTCCTGAGCCATTCTTGGGTAGTTTTAACTGTGCCAAGAAAAATAATTATTTCTTTCAACGACTAGTACCGGAAAGTTGCTCCTTCCATAATTAGTGGAGGTGAAATTTTAACAGAACTCTAATAGAGAAAACATTTTAAGTCCTTCCCCTAGAGGACACACTGACCCACCCCCAACTCTTGTCACAGAGCCCAACATGTGTATAAATGTTTCACTTTGGGGACCAGAAAAGCTCAGCTGGTAGAGCGCCCAACTCGAGATCCTGGTGATCCGCAGGTTGTGGGTTCGAATCTCCGCTCGGCCGTTTGGGTACAGCGGAATTTTTCCCATGGAGCTGACATTGGTTCTGACTTCACTTCCCCAAAAGTCTTTTGAATGAGACGTTACATGTTACATGAACGAGGTCACATGTGTGATGGCATGAGACGGTAAACCGAGGTCACATGTGTGATGGCATGAGACGGTAAACCGAGGTCACATGTGTGATAGCATAACATCTTGCACATACGTTAAATCCCATCATCACCAACTTTCGGAGGAGAGGGCCAGCTTGGCCGCTAATTAGATAATACGAATACAAATGCATGCGCCGAAAGAACGAAAGAATGAACGAGAAATCGAGTAACCGGTCTGAGACTGAATGACCCGGGAAACGACTGAATGTAGCCCCAGCAGGCAGCTCTTCAGTCGGCTCTGTCCAGATGGGTAACCTGATGTTGAAACGACTGAATGTAGCCCCAGCAGGCAGCTCTTCAGTCGGCTCTGTCCAGATGGGTAACCTGATGTTAAAACGACAGACTGTGGCGCCAGCAGGCAGCTCTTCAGTCGGCTCTGTCCAGATGGATAACCTGATGTTGAAACGACAGACGTGGACAGCCATTTTCTTCCCCCGTCTTGGCCATGTTGTTTTGGTGGTATGAGTGTAGTATTAGGAAGAACACCCCACCCTCCTCCTCCTCCTCCTCCACACACACACACACACACACACACACACCACACACACACACACACACACGCACACGTACACATACACGCACGCACGCACGCACACACACACACACACACACACACACACACACACACACACACACACACACACACACACACACACACACACAAACTCACACACACCCTGGAATGGCTTTATCCCCTGACTGCTCTATGGCTGTGGACACACAACTTAGAAGCAGCCGGCCACTGAAAAGGGCGATCCATTTTCACTGGGGAGCTAAACGCCATTTTATTGACAATCGTCACTGGAGCGACCCCCCACCTACACAGTAAACTACAAAGGGAGGCATGTTGTTCCTAGATCTATGGCCACGTTGGACACTTGTCTTCTTTTTTTTTCTTCTTTTCAAGGAAGCCTCCTTCTTTGCTCTGTGTGTCTCGTGTCTGCAGCTGTCCTAGGTGAATGGGTGGTGCCAGACGGAGCACTGGTTTGACATTACGGGGCATGTTCCA
>CM065742.1:40997331-41012153 GCA_033310375.1 Conus canariensis
AGCTACAAGACTACGCAAGCCATCCAATAGCCAGCCCAGCTTTACTACAGCTGAGCAGCTACAAGACTACGCAAGCCATCCAATAGCCAGCCCAGCTTTACTACAGCTGAGCAGCTACAAGACTACGCAAGCCATCCAATAGCCAGCCCAGCTTTACTACAGCTGAGCGGCAAGCCCCTGCAACGAAGCACTCTTGTTGTATTGGCTTAGTCTCAGAATCAAGGGCCTCGCCAGCTTGTATGAACTTCAATGAACAAAAAATCAAACTTTCATCGTACTTTCATACACACCCACTTCCAAGGAATAATACACAATTTCTCATCAGAATCCTAAGTGATACTCGACTTAATTTTTTTCCCCATATTAACTCCACCATACCTCTCTCTTCTACCCAGCCCCTGTTCTTCCAGAGTTTACATCTCCAGCCCCCAACCATCAACAAAATCACATCAACACAGTCAAAAGAACAATATACAGATGACTCAAAATAAAGAAGGGAGGCAGCTTGCCTCTTTGATTCACGTGCTATGAGCAACACCAAAAGACTTGACGTCAGACAGTTCTTTCCCTTCTTCTATGTCTTGTGACGAGAGTTGGGGATGGGTTGGTGTTGTCCTCTAAGGGAAGGACTAAGAATATTTTCTCTATTAGAGTTATTTTAATATTTCACCTCCACCCTCTCTCTTACTAGGTATGGAAGGAGTAACTTTCTGGTACTAGTCACCAAAAGAAAAATTTCTTTTTCTCTAGACTGTTAGAACTACTCAAGAATGGCTCAGGAATACTTCTCCTTAGGCTTGTACACTTAAAAGTGCTCGTAGCTCTGAGAGACAGAACTGGAGATAAGTTCAAACATTCAACACTAAATGTACATAAAAAAGAACTGTCACAAATTAAGTGTACATTCAAACATCAACTTTACTTGTTTTTGCAAGGGTGAAATATTTAAATCAGTTTTACTAATTCAATACTGGCTGACTCCCCCCCCCCCCCCCATTTTCGCATCATTGATAAGAGAGGGAAAGTTCTGGATGAGATGAGTTGGAGTCCACTTGGAATATCAGAACTTATCTGATGTTGGAGAGGAGTGATGATCTCTCTCTAGTTGCTGGTGACTGGTCCACCTTCTCTTTAGGCATGCTGATCTTGGGGTGCTGTCTCAGCTGGGCCGATAACATGCGCACCCGGGGTAGGTATGAACCCAGGCTCTGAGCAAACAGACAGAACCTGGTCTGTAGTTAAGTAGCTGACAGTCCAGCTTGTTGAGTTCTCACACTTGCCCTCTGGCTTTCAGTAAATGTGTGAGACCTCAGCCGACAAAGGATTAGACTAGCATAGTTATATCTGCCATACTTGTCAGTGAGCACTTTCACTCAGATTTTGACTCGATTTCAGCAAAGGGTAGGAGACAGCGAAAAAAAAGCTAAACAATTGAAGTAAAATATCAAAATACTTCTTCAATTTTTCTTACAAATTAAGTTGAAGTAACTTGGAATACACTTAGCCCAAGTACACATGTTGATTAGACTTACAGTCACCTACTGCAAAGCATTAAGACAATCAACAATATTCATACATCAGCTATAGGCTTACTGTTTTTTTCCCGTCAGAAGACAACATTCGGTGATCATCCTAACAGAAGTATTGAATACTGGCAAAAAGCCATATTATTAACATACAATGTTAATCGAGCATCTTAACAGTTTTTATCAAGTTGTGGCAAACAAACTATTACAATAGAATACTCATTCATCATCTTGATAGATGTCACCAAGTACTGGCATATGGTTATACTGTTAAAACACATGGCATACATCCAAAGTAATGCATAGTCTCAAACTTTTGAAACATTTTTTTAACTTACAGTTTGTCTGAGTTAACCAAATGAAACTTTACACAGGATATCAGAGTAGGAGAGATTATCCTTCACCTATCTGGTTGTTTTCTTTGTTTCACCGGTGGTGATCAGTCTTTGTTTCACTGGTGGTGATCAGCTTTCTGTGAAGCAGTGACGGGGGGGGGGGGGGGGGGGGGGGGCACTGTGGGTTTCCCCTTTGTTAGTGTGCTATGCGACACATCTGGTCTCTGATGCCTGTTTGATTGACAGGCTGTCAGAGTCACATGACAGCCGATCGTGTCACTACAGGCAAAGAAAGGGGGGGAGGGAGGGGGGGGGGGTGATAGTAAGCAGAGGTTGGGGAGGTGGGGGGTTGATCCTCCCCCATCACCTACACTGTGAGGGTACGTGTAGAAGATTCGAGAACCCTGTCTCCTGGCAGTTGGTGATATTTTAGCCTTTCCGCGAACTGACAAAGCTACATGGCCTGCACGTGTGTCACACGTGTAAAAGTTGCCGTTGGTAATTGCATCAGTTAGGGCCGGAACACGCAACAACTAGGGTAGGGGTGGTGGAAGGGAAGAAGGAGAGAGAGCACAATTACCCCAAGAGAAAGAGAGAGAGAGGGAAACAGGCGACTCGTATGGGAACGTCTCAATCCCATTCTCTTGGCAATCACTGTTTCGGTTACATCAAACGTAAGCATAACATAATATCAAACTGAGGTTATTTGTAGTTGTTTCTGTCCGTCTTTGTGTTTGTCTTTTGATCTCCCTTGCATCCTTGGATGGATCCTCAGGCGTAGGCTCAAAGATTGTCCCCTACATTTTATACTGTTTGCATAATGTCTTTAGTTTTTCAGCAACTTTTTTTTTTCCTCCCCCCACTTTCGTTTTGTTTCATTTACTACCCTTTGCTGGCTGCTTTGGGAGTGCTGCTGGATTCTTTTTTGAACCCTTGGTGGTGAGAACACCACAATATTATGGACTGTGGTGTGTCTCTATTTGACGCAGGAGCACAGACACAACCAGCCGTGCCTCCCTGATGAGTCCGATCCAGCAGACGAAAGGCCTAGGAGCAGGCAATACAAACAGATCTGCTTTCGAGAGGGATTACAATGGTTCCCTCATGTGGCCAGTGAAAAGTTTTCACATTTATAAATATATTTTGTTAATTTTATGTTCCCATTTTCTTCATCTTCAACCCCCTGCCCCATAAGTTCTAATCTTTGCCAAGTCATTACTGTGATGACGGAGGGGTTGTTGGCCTGCACTTGTTTTACCCCCACTATTAGATCGTTTGTATTTGTTCGACTTTATTCAAGTTTAAAAGGCTGTGCCAGTCTTGAATAAAAGTTACTCTGAGTTAGGTTTTCTTATGGGAGCAAGAGTGACCCTACTTGTTTATTGTTTACTGTTCCCTGCCTCATTTCAAGTTCAAAAAACAAACAACAACCAAAAACCTAATGACACTGATGGTGGGTGTTTTAAATCACTGGCAGGTGAGTTGGTGTTATGCCCCGCACAGCGGTACACTGGAGAGCCTGAACAGAGAGGCAGAGAGAGAAAGAGGTACGGGGAGGGAGATGCAGGACGATGAAGAAGGGAAAAGGGGTGGGTGGGGATTGGAGAAGGAGACCAAGGAAAGGTGGAGAGGAGAGGCGAAGGGGCGGGAGAGGGAGGGCTCGGGGGTGGGGGTTGAGCAACTCGGCAAAGAGGATTGTGGTCTGACTGCAGTCACTTTGAGTCCGGTCTCCAGCTCGGACGGTATTAAAACATGCCAGCTTAGCTATGAATAAATGCCTACGGCATTCTTCATCCCCATCAAGTAGTTTCAATCCTGTTATTTCGTTTTCTCCCCTTTTCTTTGTCTTTTCTTTGTCTTTTCTTTTCATGTTTGATTATTTGTTGCTTTTCCATGATGACCACAACCACCAATGATGATAATAATAATAAGCATAATAATTCATAAAGACCATAATTATTAAAACAGCAGCAGCAGCAACAACAGCAGCACCAGCAAGAGCATAACGTTGATGACGTAACTGTGGTGCCAATCCGGATCAAAAGGCGAATCCAGGATCCGTTCGACGTTGGCGGAGGACTGCACTCTCCCAGGAGCCCTTCTGGGTTTTGTTTGTTTGTTTGTTTGTTTGTTCGGTTGGCTGTTTCACTGTTTTCCTCTTGCTTCATTCTTTTCCACCTTTCCGACTTTTTTCTTTCTTTCCAACTTTTAGAATCGTTTTCACCTTACTTTCTTTTTTTCTTTCATGTCACATTTAGCATACTTTTCTTTTCCTCTCCTTTTCTTTTTTTTTTCATATCTTAATGTCTGCTTCTCCTTAAATCATCCCTAAGAGATTGCACATGGTACTCTGTTTCTGCTTTTCCCTTATTTTCTTTTACAGTGAGCTTTTATTTGGGAGGTCTCCGAGTTTTACCACCATGTCAATTTACCATGTTTGTTGCCCCCAACTTCATCTTGCAAGGAGAAGGAAGAGAAAAACATAAAATATATTATATTATATTATATTATATTATATTATATTATATTATGTTATATTATAACAGATTATTTCTTAAATCGGAAAAACGTTAACCACACTTAACACTTAAAAGAAAACATTCATCAAATTCGATGAGAAAAACAAAAACTTGACAGCAAAACAAAACAGAATGAAACCACACACACACAAAGACCCAGTTGGGATGAAGCCACATCAATGCCATGAAAGCCACGATTTATTGCCTGTCGACGCAGTTATGATGCACTCATGAATACATTTCTCCACCTCCCCCCCCCCCCCTCCCCCATCATCACACCTCATGTACTCTGCACCATGTTGATAAAAATGTATATGAGCATACTAGCTTCAAACTGTCACAATAACTTCTTTCAAGTGCAAAAAAGTAAGTGTGATTATTTTCAACAACAAAAAAAGACGAATGACACCCGCTCTTTTCAGAAGACCACAGCCAATTATTGCATGAAAACAGTTACTTTCATACTAAATCAGTGTGACAGCTGTAATCATAGCTGTTTTTGCCCGAAGAAAATGAATATGATGAGTCATATCAGCTATTTACAATGAAAACTGCCAGCCTTCACTTGCAATCAAACTGTATTCAGTAGCCTTCACGTGAAAACTGGTAATTATTAAGTGAACATAACTGTTTTCAAGTAAGAACATCTGTTCTCTGGTGACGATCTCTTTCCATGCAATAGGTAGCTATTACCAAGTGAAAACAGCAGTTTGTAACGTGATAGTACCCCTTTCTTTCAGTAATTCAGCACATTGGACGTGCACGAGCTCAGTCCACAATGTCAGACTGACCTGTCTGTCTCCTGTTTGTGACGAGTCACTTGACAACTCCACCCGATCGGTCCCGAACAAGCACCCTCTTGTACAAACTGTACAAACACATGCGCCACCCCTCCTTTCCCTCCCCCTGTGTCTCCCACATGGCAGTATAGATTTCAAATCTATGCCAACTCTCCATCTCCCCCACCCCCCTTTCTTTCTCTTTCCCATAGTCTCACAGGTGACAGTAATGCTTACACTGCCATCACCCCGCTTTCCTTCCCCTCTCATACCCTCACCCCCCTCACTCCCCCACAGTCGTTTGGAAGCAGGAGCCACCCAGCTTAGTACCATATGTTACAAGAAAAGTTTACGTATCTTCGTAACAATGTCGACCATCTCTCCCCACTCCCCCCCCCCCTCTCTCACTCTCTTGGGGGGGGGGGGGGGGGTGAGGGGGGGAAGTTTACATCATCTTTGGAATATGTGGCCTGACTCTCCCCCTTCCCCTTCTCTCATGCATATCTGCTCATGCAGCGATCGGCTAATAGTCAGCATAGTATAGAGAAACCCTCTCCTCACTCCCCTCTCCCTCTCCTCACCCCCCTCCTTCCCTCTTTTTCATATTCACCACCCGCACGCAGACAAACGCACCCTGGGTGGTGATGATGCAAGTATGGTAAACCACACTTTGTGAATTATCATACGTTGATTTAGGCACTAAGGCACAGGCGTAGTTTCACACGTTCACAACTGGTCCAATCCATGGTAAGGGGTGGAGGATGACAGACCCCCCCCCCCTTCTCCTCCCTTTTCACTGTCTTGAGTGACTCCCTGTCAAGCTGAACAGAAATTGGATTTGACAGTTTAGCTGATAAAAAAGGGACACTGAGTCCTTCCGACTCACTGACTCCTCAAGACCAGCTGTAGATCAAAACAGTGTAGCCTCAAAGACTACAGGGGTACGTAAACAAGAGAGAGGGCATGGTTATCTCCCTCTGATCTAAAATTCTGGTCTAAGCTTCACTGTCGTCCATGAAATGTAAGCTGAAATTATGTTTTTACATTTTGAATCCATGCATTGATTGTATGTATGCCATGTGGTTTGACAGCGTAACTTTGTGCCAATCCTTGGTGACATATATTGAGATGATGAATTAGTATTATGGTATAATAGCTATTACCCTGTGGTAAAGATTCTTTGTTAACAAGCTGACCACCATTCTTTGTGTACAATCTCACCTTTACCAGTATGCAATTCTATCTGTTAGGATGATAACAGAATGATAAATTTTGATCAGAAAAAAACAGTATGCCTGTACTAGGTGAAAACTGTTAAGTTGATTTATGAATACTGGTGATTGTTGGAATGCTTTGTAGAGTGTGATTCCTAAGTCCACACCACATGTGTACTTGGGCTAAGTGTATTCCAAGTTAATGCAATTTTATTCATAAGAAACATTGAAGAGTTATTTGACTAAAATTGTTTAGCATTGTATTACTGTCTCCTACCCTTTTGTAAACTACACTCAACATCTAAACAACAGTGGAGATTGATAATTATAGCAGAAATACTATACTAGTCTAATCCTTTGTTGGCTGAGATCTCACAGTCCTCTGAAAGATTGAGGACAAGTGTGTGAACTCGACAAGCCAGACTCTCAGCTACTTAACTACAGACCAGGTTTTCTTTGTTGACGACCTGGGACCCTGTCTACCCTGGGCAAGTCCAGAAGTGAAGAGACACCACAGCCCAGCAGGTCTACACAGCAGGATCAGTCACCAGCCACAAGAGAGAAATCAACTATCCTCTCCCAAATCAGTTAAGTTCTGATATTCCAAGTGGACTCCAACTCATCTCATCCAGAACTTTCCCTCACTTAATGAAGAAATGGTGAGAACCAAAATTCAGCCTGAAAGAACTATTGTGAAATAAAGGCAATAGTCCTCCAAAGGGAAGAAAACGGTATAGAAAATCATATTATTAATATATTTATGATGTCAATTCTTTGCTCTGACCAGTTGCCAAAGATGGACATCATGTAGTTGCATTGTTTTTGTTTTTTTCTCTTGAAAAAGGCCACATGGCCGAAAATCAGAAGAGTGGCATTGTGATTTTCTACATTGTGAAATAATTTTGAATATTTCATCCTTGTGTAAACAAGTAAAGTTGATGCATGAAAGTGCACTTAACTTGTGTCAGTTTTGTTGTTGTTTTAGTTGTTCAATCAGTGTTGAATATTTAAATTTCTCTCTAATCTGTCTCTTGGAGCTACAAGTACTTTTAAGAGTACAAGCCTAAGGAAACTTAACCCTGAGCCATTATTGAGTATTTTAACAGTTCTGATAAAAAAAATTTTAAAGATTTCTTTCAATGACTAGTACTGGAAAATTGCTCCTTCCATCAATAGTAAGAGAGGATAGAGGCGAAATTTTAACATAATTCTCATGGAGAAAATATTCCAAGTCCTTCCTCAAGAGGACACACCAGCCCACTCCCAACTGTCGTCACACTGTTACAAACAGAGAGGAAGTTACAGAGCGTTGTTGAGCGCACACCTTCTTTTTGTCTCAGCATGACAATCAAAGTTATAATACTGGATCACCCAGAGCTTTGTGACATGCTGGGTCGACTTTAGTATAATTCCCAGTGGGCTTTTCAGACACGCCAACTAGACGTCTTGGCTGTTCATAAGGCAAAGTATCATTCCCAGTGGGTTTTTCGGACACACCAACTAGACGTCTTGGTTGTTCATAAGGCAAAGTATCATTCCCAGTGGGCTTTTCAGGCATGCCAACTAGACGTCTTGGCTGTTCATAAGGCAAAGTATCATTCCCAGTGGGCTTTTCGGACACGCCAACTAGACGTCTTGGCTGTTCATAAGGCAAAGTATCATTCCCAGTGGGCTTTTCGGACACGCCAACTAGACTTCTTAGCCGTTCATAAGGCAAAGTATCATTCCCAGTGGGTTTTTCGGACACGCCAACTAGACTTCTTGGCCGTTCATAAGGTAAAGTATCATTCCCAGTGGGTTTTTCGGACACGCCAACTAGACGTTTTGACTGTTCATAAGGCGAAGTATCATTCCCAGTGGGTTTTTCGGACACGCCAACTAGACGTCTTGGCTGTTCATAAGGCAAAGTATCATTCCCAGTGGGCTTTTCGGGCACGCCAACCAGACGTCTTGGCTGTTCATAAGGCAAAGTATCATTCCCAGTGGGCTTTTCGGACACGCCAACTAGACGTCTTGGCTGTTCATAAGGCAAAGTATCATTCCCAGTGGGCTTTTTGGACACGCCAACTAGACTTCTTAGCCGTTCATAAGGTAAAGTATCATTCCCAGTGGGTTTTTCGGACATGCCAACTAGAGGTCTTGGCTGTTCATAAGGCGAAGTATCATTCCCAGTGGGTTTTTCGGACACGCCAACTAAACGTCTTGGCTGTTCATAAGGCAAAGTATCATTCCCAGTGGGCATTTTGGACACGCCAACTAGACGTCTTGGCTGTTGACAAGGCAAAGCACCAATGCAGGCTCTGCGCGCAAGAGGATGATAACTGCTAATGCTGATGATGATGAGGTTGCTGCGGAGACAGAAACAACACAAGGGGTGGGAGGGTCTAATAGAATAAAAGCAAGAGAGAGAGAGAGAGAGAGAGAGAGGGTACCAGAGACGGGAGGGTAAAAGATGTGAAAATAACACCCATCCACCCCCCTTCGGCTTCCCTTACTGCCCCCCCCCCCTTCTCTCCATGAACAGCAGTGCAATCATGACCATCACCATAACAAAGTCGGTGCCAAGCACGGCGGTGACTTGCTGTTTCGCTGTTCAATGTTAAGACAGCAGACATATGCGCAAGCGTCTCCGTTCCAGACCAATCAAACCGTCTGGCAGCGGGAGTATGGTGGCCACGACAGCTTGAATCGTTCCTATGGTTAGACTGATACTGAGGTTACAGGAGCGAAGAGGAGGAGGAAAAGGAACATGAAGAGGAAGAGACGAAGGGAAGAATGCAGCAATGAAGGAGGGAAAAGAAGAAGAAGAAGAAGACGACGACAACGACGACGACGACGAAGAAGAAGAAGAAGAAGAAGAAGAAGATGAAGAAGAAGCAGAAGAAGAAGGAGAAGAAGAAGGAAAAGAAGAAGACAAAGAAGAAGAAGAAGGGAAAGAAGGTAAAAGAAGAAGAAAAAGAACGAATGTTAAACGAAAAAGAAACGAGAGCAACAAAGAGAAAAAAAGAAAGGAAGGCAGAAAGGAGGACGAAAACAAGAAGAAGGAGAATCAGAGAAAGAGAAGAAAAAAAGCAGAAGAACAAACGGGAAAGAAGAAAAAAGGAAGGGTAAAATAAAGATGGAACTCGAAGGAGAAAAAAAAAGAACAAATGAGTCTGAGGAAAATACGAAGAAAAAAAAAACCCAAAGAAGAAAGCAGAGAAACAAACATAGATGGAAGATAGAAAGACGAAGAATACAAGAAGGAAAGGAGGGTAGGGGAGGAGGAAGAGGAGGAGGAGAAGAAGAAACAACAGCAGCAGCAGCAGCAGCAAAAGAAGAAGAAGAAGAAGAGCAACGACAACACAAGCAGGAGGAGGAGGAGGAGGAGAGGAGAAGTAAAAGAAGAAAAAGCAGAAGAAAAGTAGACCATCATTACACTTTCCGCTCATAACAATTCAACATAACAGCCACGTATGCCAAGGCACTGGGAAACAATAAAAATACCACCAACCAACCACCCAACCGACCAACCAACCGACCAACCAAAACCAAAGTCAACACCGTGAAACAAGCGACCTGTCGGTCCCACCCTCCAAGGCAGACTACAGAGGTATACCGCCCCCCTTTCACACCTTAGACGCAATCAGTCCGCAAAATCCACTCAGGTTTCTCATGGTGCCATGAAGGTAGGATAGGTTATAGTCCCAAATACACTGAGCACCATTCCCCCCACCTGCTCTGTTCTTCCCCGCCCACACACCCACCCACATCCCTCCCCCCCCCCTTCAATCTCCCCCTCTCTGTCCACCCCACTCTTCCCACCCTTCCTTCTCAGTCTTCCAACACCAGCAGGGGGGGGGGGGGGGGGGGGGGGGGAGGAGAAAAGGCTACCTGGAAATCTCGTCAGCTGTCAAGCTTATCTTTCGTCGCCTGCCACGGATAGTAGGAGGGGAAGTCACAAAGCTGTCGACTGGTATCTGCAGTAAGCAGTCTATGATCTAGGAGGGGAAGTCACAAAGCTGTCGATTGGTATCTGTAGTAAGCAGTCTATGATCTCAGCCTGGTCTTCGGTGTGTGTGTGAGAAAGACACAGAGAATAAGGGGAAGAAAGAGAGAGACTGGGAGAGAGGGGAGGGAGGCAGAGAGAAGGGGGGGAGGGGGAGAGAGAGAGGAGGAAAGAGAAAGAGAGAGGGAAGAGAGAGAGGAGAGAGGGGGAGAGAGGGAGAGGAGTAAGAGAGAGAGAGAGAGAGAGAGAGAGGGAGAGGGGGAAGAGAGAGAGAGAGAGAGAGAGAGAGAGAGAGAGAGAGAGAGAGAGAGAGAGAGAGAGAGAGAGAGAGCAGCATCAACACAACTACCCTAACTACCATCACCGACATCACACACTAACAATAGTCACCATCCAAACCATCCCATCCCAGCTGCCCTTTGACCTCAGACCGTTGACCCAAAACACAACAGGCACGTGCAACACAACACAGGCAACCAAGGCCACTGCACAACACGCACAAGCCAAACGAGGGGTACTCTCGCTTTTTTTTTTTTTTTTGCCCTTTGCCCTTTCGCTAGGTCCATTTTGGGCGTCGTTTTGCCCCAAACCAGGCTTCCAGATTTCATTTATTAACGCATCAGTGTTTGAATCACTTCGACATCTAGTGTTTGAAAGTCACACAGAAACTGATAAGCCATGACAGTGAAACTGACCACATTCACTTCGACATCTGTTGTTCGCAAACTCTCACAGAAACTGACAAGACATGACAGTGAAACTGACCACAACACAACCCTGAAAGAAACAAATTATTATAAATACTCCAGAGATCAATTCCGAAACCACGCGTGCAATAGATTCTTTTTTTTAAATTTTATTTTACACCATGATAGAAATTAATCCTTGAAGGTTTTTTTTCTTTAAATTCACAGTACGCAGAACTAGTTACGACGAACTGAAGTGGCTGGCACAGTGAAACGACAGTGTAATGTTTTGCCCCAGAAGGGCGAAATTAACTAGGGGCAAATCCGGACCGACGTTGCTTGATGAACATGCAGCGGATAAAAAAAAAAAAAAAAAAAAAAAAAGGCTCTGAGATAATTGCAGAGCTCAATCGTCATTACCAGTTAAACACACGCCATTCAAGGTCACCCGACGTGTGAAAGCTGGCTGAAAAAAAAGTCTACCAGAGAACTATAAAATAGGCATTCTGGCTCACCCACCTCCGCCAGCTCCAACGGCTGAAGCCGGTTTCGCTGTTGCTCCGCCGGCTTACCCAGAATGCCTATTTTATAGTTCTCTAATAGTAAACACTTTACAAACATACATAATGTGTAGGATTATCTGTTTTTAACACTAATTTAGAAAACTTTTGAGACTTAAGTTTTTGCTTAATCCTTCGTTTTTCTTGATCGTCTTCAATAACATCATTTTCACGCATACATTCATCAAATGCGTCTCTGTCTTTCATGTGGAATAAAACTACAGTCTTTAACTGTTCTCTAAAGTCTTTTAAAACTGAGTTATATTTTTGACATAAAATCCACACACTTATCCCAGCATGTCTTCCACTGAAAGCTAGTTTTGATAAAGTGTTTCTTTTTTTGACTATATCCTTTTCTGCCGAACAATCATCTATAATAAATAATGTCTGCGTTCCCTCAAACAGTTTAAAAAAATGTTCTAAACACTCACTCAGTTTATTGCTAGGGTCAACTAAATAGATTTCATCATCCGTCCATATAAACCTTCTGTCGTGATATGCTTTGTTCCATTTGAGTGTTGGACAGAAAATTACAATATGATCAAAATTATAACGATAAACTGTTTGTAATAGGTCGAGGACAAATATTGTTTTTCCACAACCAGTCTGTCCACAAATCAATGAACAATGAGAGGTTTTTATCATAAAGTTTAACATCGGCATTGACACCAAAGTTGTCTGCTCCATAGTTTTTAAAACAGAATTTAATCTAATCCAGTTATTGTTTTTATCATACTCTCTGTCAAAACTTGTTCAGTATAATAAAACCCTATAAGGCCCAAATGTGTAAGATTAATCCAGTTCAGTTCTGTAAGATCGTTTCTATTTAGACTAATATCAATTTTGTTGCTTGTTGTTATGACCTTAATATCCTCGCCATTGTAAAGAACGACGACAGTAACTTTAAGTTTGTCAACGTCTAAGTTTTGCCAGCTAATAAGAATTCCTTTCATAAGATTGTCACTGACGCCCAGAGCTCCATTTCTCGCCTCATCTTTTAAGACAGAAATTTTAAATATCATTGTGAACGTGTCTCCTAATTTTGTGCGTGGAATGAACTGTAATTTTGTAGAAGCTTTCTTTAAAACCGATTCTCTTCTGTGGAGGATGTACTGTTTGTCCCCAAACGGCTTTATTTCGATCTCTTTCCGACTGTTGTCCTCTGGCATAAGACTTACATGTAAAGGGCCAGAGTTCAATGCTTTTCTGAAACTTTTTTGGCGGTCGAAAAATGTAAATGGGCTTAAGAATTCAAATTTTATGTCCCATTCTAAATATGGTTCTAAGTGCCATTTGTTGTCAGTTTTTCGAACTATTTTATATTCATACTGACCTGTATTATTTGCTTCTAGATTGCGTAGTTGTTCTAGTTTAGGAAACCTTTTGTTGTCGTCAACCTCTTTGCGCTTATAATAACCATCTTTAGTGTACTCAAAACCATATAAAGTGCCTATCTCACCGTTTTGTTCAAAGTCCTCAACGTCTGCAAGGTCTTTTAATTCTAAAGTTACACACCTCTCAGGCGCTAATGTAACCCCCGAATCGTCTGGTCCACGTGACATTTTTTAAAACAACGTATTATTTTATTTCTAAAACAATGTGCAGGTTATCACATTTCACGACTTTCCCTGTTTTATCTGTGATCTTTATATTAAATGATCTGACCCTCCCACAAGCTAATTTTTTAAACTGTAAATTAGGAATTGTATAATTTCATAATCGCAATATGCAGCTTTCCCCGATGGAAGAGCTCTTAAAACAGTTGAGGGCCTTCCATCATATAAGTTTTCATCAGTGCTCAGCTCGTCCAAATGAACATAGAGTAATGAATGTAATGCAAGATCGAGCGGATATTCTCCCTCATAAGTAGTTTTGTCTGGTGTAACTATAAATCTATGAAAGGCATGAAAGCCATGATTGCCAGTTGCAAAGCCTAACATTTTAGCTAGCTCTACATCAAAAAGGTAACCTCCTACTTCTTTTTCAGGTTTGAATGTCAACATTATTTTCAAATTTGCATTGTTAAGTTTGAGAGTAATGTCGAAGTTACTCATTGCTTCTTTTAGCGAGCAAAACCCGTAATAACCATCAGGTATGGTTAACTGGCTAATTATGTCTCCACCAAGGTCAAGTTTTTGAATTACATTATTCTTCTTGGATTGACTTATATTAAACCATACGACTTTGTAAAAAATTTCATGGAGTGCAACCCTTCGGGTTCCGCATTTATTATCAATAGCATACTCTAAAAACGAAGGACTGCCTTGAGTTGTTATTGTTACAAACATTTTTAAAACAAATTTAAAAATGAGTGCATTCAAATATACTAATGCAAAATATTCTGTCGGGCCGCACTACAGTCCTAAAGATATAACAACTGATACTCTCGACATTTCTGTGACTCAGACTGACGCCTTTCAAGTAAAGGTTAGTACTCCATTGAACAGATATCTTAACCCCCTATTAAAAACGACTACATCCCAAAAGTGTGGTTCAGTCATCCGATGCAGTTTTATCAGAACCAGTTAAACTTTGCTGTGTTTTGTGCATCAACTGGGTGTGGAGTGTCGTATGCTGATCATTTAAATCATCCTGATCCTTTGGTGAGGTCAGTGTATAGATTTCATTTTTATTACACCTTCAGACGTATTTTGTCTGAACTGCAAGCGCATTACCAAATGACAAACGTTTAATCCATTCAGCAACAGAATAGATTACAAGGCTTTTGAAAGGATCTGTAACGAATTTGATATTGACCCAAAGACAGACTTTAGACAAAAGTTGGATCTTAATCATGGTTTAGGCACCCTTTATTTTTGGGGCGTGCACAGAAAGTATAACTATGATTGGAATCCTCCTTACACATCTTTCTCTTCAGGCACAACTGTTCACCTCGGGTCCATAGAGCAAGAGCATAAAACAGCATGGACAACATTTATTTTGGATACTTCTAATGGTCTAACTAGAGCGGGAATAGAACGAATAAACGACTCCATTGTACTTATGTTTGGTGTTTGCTAGGTTCGCAAGCACAAACGAGATCAAACATAATTGATCCTTCTATGGCTTTGACGCCCAAAAACAGTATTTAGCAAATTTAGAGGATTCTATTAATTCTGCAATTGATTTGCCTTCAAGTATTAAAAGGTACCAAAATGTTTTGCAATACGCAAGATCGAAAGTAGACTTTGCTGTTGGCACTGGTTTATACATGC
>CM065742.1:41012253-41017253 GCA_033310375.1 Conus canariensis
TGACAACTATAAAAAAGCATTGTTTGACAATAAGACTTTTCATCATGACAACGTAAAACTACGATCTAATCTACATGAGATCAACACAACTGTTGTAACAAAGAAGTCATTAGATAGAACAAACACAAAACGTGTGTTTGTTAATCCAGAGTTTTTCATATGCAATCGGGCATTGGAGAATAGTATAATCATATGGGCTTATATTTTTCAGCAATCGCACGTTCAATTATATCATCATCTAATTTAGCAAAATTAATATTATTTATTAATGCTAGATGTGCTTTAATTTTTTTTGTCATTTCGCAATATTCATGTTCCCATACCCATAAATCAAAATAAAAGCTTTGGGGTTTAAAGCGATTGTCTGGCGATTGTTCTAGCCAGGGATTGTCAATCTTCTCAAATACTTCTTTAATGATATACTGATACTCAAATAAATCTTGCATTAATTTTAAAGACTTTTCCTTTGCCATTTCTGCCATTTCCCTTGAGCTTCCATTTTAAACCCAAATGTATTTGCGTAGATTAAAACAGTTCGTTAAGCTTAACTATATCATCACCCAATTCAACCAAATATTTTTCATTACTGCTAAATGCGCTCGAATTTTTTTAATATATTCCCAATCAAAATTTGAGGTTTTGTCTAGCATGGCATAATCAATCTTCTTAAATATTAGTCTAATAGCAAGATTATAATCAAATATTTTTCGCATTATTTCTAAGGACTCTTCCTTCACCATTCTTGCTTCCAGTGCCATTTTACGTAAGGATTCTTCCTTTTCCATTCTTGCCGCCATTTTAATTTAAATTAAAAAATAATTAAGCGACTGGAACTGTGTCTGGAGGGATTATCTGCAGTTCTTCCTTCACAAAGATCTTTGAGGGGCCGGCCGTTTTGTTGTGTCAGTTTCTCGTAAATAATACACGGGTGGATTCATTTTCACAATTTTTTTTTATCTCATATGGATCAACACTCCAAACTGGATCTGTTGCCCTGATGCGAGTGTCCCCTTCTGCTTCTCCCGGCGAATAAAGGTACCTTACTTTCAAACCAAATGGTAATAGTTTGCTTGATGAAGACTCTCCTTCAACAACATTTATTGTTTGTTTTCTGATTGCTTGTACTGGTTTTAAACCTTTAAATTCTTCATTATTCATTGCGCGCAAAACTGAGGGCAGTCTTCTAACCCATTCTGTGTTGCGAGAATTGTCAATCAGCTCTCTGTGATACTGGTAGGAGGAAAGTCTTTCAGATAACTGTTTGTTAAAGTTTTCAACCAAACCCTGTGATCTGTGAACACCCGGAATGCCTCTTTTAATGGTAACTCTATGTTTTAACAATAATTGATTCACTTGACCTTTAAATTCTTTTCCGTCATCGACTTGAATCATGCGAGGATAAGTTAAGGGTCCTCGTTGATATATCAGTTGTATAGCGACAGCAACAGCAGAAGCACTCTTTTGTGTTAATGGTTCCGCATCTTTGTATCTTGAAGCTATGTCAATGACTGTAAGTGCGTACTTAAATCTTTTTCGTCTAATCGTATCATGGGGTAAATATAGAAGGTCCATTTGATGGGTGTCGTTTGGAGTTATATTCACAAAGTGTGGTCTCTGTATTTGTTTAGGCGCTGGTAGATAAATTTGCCAAATCGCTTGTTTAGATAACCATTCCTTTGCTGTTTGTTCACTGACACCAGCTGCTTGGCTTAGCTTTTTAATTGCTGTTATTCCCTTCCAATATCCTTTTGGCGAATAATAGATCTTGTTCATTTTTTATTCAGCCAATATTATGTGCAACAAAATACACAGCGGTCATGCCAAAGACAATAAACAATGTTTCTTGCATCTTTTTTTTCTGATGGTTGATAAAAGTCGCTAAATTTTGGTGGAGGCAATGTCTCGATTGGCTTGCCTGTTACAAGATAATATTCTTTTATTGCTTGATCAACATCTTTAAATGTGTAAGCTGCATGTCCCTGTTGTTTAAGTCTGTCGTTAATAAAATCTAACTGCTCCATTCTTTGCTTTTCATAGGTGTCTTGTGCAGCAGCTAGTTGCTCCATAGCTTTGTTATGTCTTTTTCTCTCATTGTTATTTTGTAGTTTACTAAATGCATAATTACTTCCGCTAAAAGCAAGCGCATTAACCACAGCGCCACCAATCATCATTACGAGTGAAGCCATTTTTATAAATGTATTTTTTTTTAATTTTACATATTGATACTGTCTGGAATTATTCCTTGCTTAACTAGAAAATCTTTCGTAGCAAATGAAGCTGTAATAACAGCAATCAGCTTTGCTGAGTCTTCAAAGCCTAGTTTGCCAAGATCTGCTGGTTTTATTTTTAACAGGCTTTTACCAAGCATTGTGTATCCAACACTTAGGCCTCCAATAACAGCAGAATGGTATACAAGGTTAGTAATAGTTTTTTCGGCGCTCATTTTTAAAAAATAAAATAATATTTATTTATTAATAAAACATGAACTGCGATGATTTACTTCCTGAACTTACAAATGATCAAGTTGATGACCAAGCTATTATGCGTCAAAAGGAAAGGCTGTATTCTTTAGCAGCATGTGGAAAAACAAAACAGTACCTTGGAAATGAATTCAGCATAGAACAGATACAACAGATGTCGCCACAAGACATTGTAAAGTATCACAACAGGTATGAAGCGCAACTGGGGTCAAGAATGGTAAAAAGTGTTGGGCAAACGGTTCTTAGTTTGTACACTAAACTAGTTAGTAGATTTGCTCCCATTGATTCTGAACAAGATTTTATGTATGATTTAACACAGGATCCCGTTTTAAACAAAGTCATTAGAGTCTCTAGGATGTGATCTATATTACAGATTTGGAACATTGTTATCGCCATTAATCATGGGATTAATTACTTTTAATCATATAGATTTTGTTTCCCTTCAAAATGACCGAGCCAGAAAATCAGCAGAAAACATTGATGGAGAAAGTGACCAGTAAAAAGCCTCCTCATCCTGGGCGTGTTGCAGCAGGAAAAAAATTAGCAGAGTGGAACAAACAAAAAAAATTAATGTTGCAATCACAGAATATAACTCATAATGAAAACATAAACACCGCCAACGCCAACAGTTGTTTCAATGCCAGCTGTAAATACACAAGTTGATTCAAGACCTACAACACCAAAGTCGTCATGGATTATTTGGATTAAAAGAGTTGGCATTTTTGGCGTCATTGCTGCTGGGGTGGTTATTACGGTTATAAAAAATATACACAACGCCAGCAAAAACCAAAGCAGTCAAAAAATCTCAACCACTAAATACAGAAGCCAAACAAAAAAGCATGCCAGAACCGCCAACAACAAAAGATCATTTTGATCCATTTCAGATGGAATAATATTTCAAGAACTTAATAAATAATTATAAGTGACTTGAATAAGAACTTAATAACGACTTGATGACGACTTGATAAAACTTAAATAAGAACTTAATGACGACTTGATAAGAACTTAATGACGACTTGATAAGAACTTAATGACGACTTGATGACGACTTGTTAAGAACTTGAATAAGTACTTGAATAAGAACTTGTTAAGAACTTGATGTTGACTTGTTAAGAACTTGAATAAAAACTTGTTAAGAACTTAAATAAGAACGTGATGCCGACTTGAATAAGAACCTAGAACGACTTAATGACGATTTTTTTTCACAATTAATTGTTACATTCTTTTCCGGGGAGACAACTCCCTTCTGCCTTTATGTAGTATCTAGGTCAGACATGTCTGGCCACGGCTTACTCAACTGCACAATAGCCGAGTCGAAGCGCCGCACTGTTTCCGGGTTCGTGTCAAGTTACACATAAGGGCGCCGGGCCGCCCACGCGGCATTGTATAAATTTAGCCGGCTAAATTCCCCACCGGCGTCGTTTAGTACAGGCGTTAGACGTCATTGTATAAATTTAGGCGGCTAAATTCCCCACCTCAAAATAATCTTTTCCCAATTTTATGTATTAAAAGCAGCATTTTTATATTTAAATCTAAAAGCATTTAAAACAAATATTTATTAAAAAGTAGTGACTAAAAAGTAAGGTAAGATGCACTTTGTTATTTAGCTTTTGGTGTTGTTTTAACAACTTTAAAAACAACTTTACTCTAGGCAAATAAAAACAACTTTACAAGTAGACACCATGTAATTGTAAAGCGTTTGTTTGTGTACAGTATATATATAAATCTTGAAGTTAACAACATTGGGGATATGCCTGCAGTAGTTTTAAATACTTGGTTGTCATGGCATTGAAAAGTCTAAATTTGCCCTCTTCCCTGCCCTCAAGTGATCCTTCCTACTTTCGTATTGGGTCACTGGCGCGGCTATAAACGCCCGTAAACCCAGAATATGGTCACTGGCGCGGCTATAAACGCCCGTAAACCTAAAATGGTCGCCCTGGTGCGGCTATGGGAAGGACCACTAAAATGGGGGTGAGGGGATTGCCCAAATTAGACAAATAGAAAGCAGGCAAACAAGTATAAAAGTATACTACTGTTGGAGGCATATTCCCAAAACCCTTCACATCTGGCCGTGTTATATGTGACCCTCTGGGTCTGGCTTGGGGCCCTAGGGCGCCATAGGGTCTCAAGTGAGATCCAGAGGTGATCAGTAATGCGGCCAGATGTGAAGAGTTTTGCAGAAATTTATTTCACATTTGATGAATGTATGCGGGAAAATGATGTTATTGATCAAGAAAAAACTTAAGTCTCAAAGTTTTCTAAATAAGTGTTAAAAACAGATAATCCTACACATTATGTATGTTTGTAAAGTGTTTACTATTAGAGAACTATAAAATAGGCATTCTGGGTAAGCCGGTTGGAGCTGGCGGAGGTGGGTGAGCCAGAATGCCTATTTTATAGTTCTCTCTACCCCCTGCCAAGATTAGCCTTTTATGTGGTGTCATAAATACCAGAAGAAGCCTTGAAGCCAGGCTTTTTTTTTTTTTTTGTCTGCCAATTACTTGTCAAGATTCACTTTCT
>CM065742.1:41034753-41039641 GCA_033310375.1 Conus canariensis
GAACTGTTACCCTTCATCAACTGATTTTCATGTTAACACATCCCAGCAGTTGAATAGGAAAGATATATAACTGAAAACATACATATACACACACGCACGCACACACGCACGCACGCACGCACGCACGCACGCACGCACGCACGCACACACACACACACACACACACACATACACCACTTCCGCCAGAAGACTCACAACATGTCATGTAGGGTCGACGTGATTTGATCCTTTGCGGTCGGCCGTGACCAATAAACAAGAGCTGAATCGACCGGTGACTGTATTATCAAATGCAGGCGTGTGACCTTCTGGTAAAAGCCATCAGTCTTCTCCTGCATACCCCTCCCCCCCCCCCCCCCCCCCCCCCCCCGCGGCCTATACAAGAACAGGCCACACACCACAATTGGTATTTTGCACCAAAGCACCATACAATCCATATAAGCGTTTTGAGGCCTACCATACGTTTGAACCAGAATTTAATGTCAAACTGATAATCGATCAAAAGACCAACTGTCCACCAATTATTACCCTTGTTTTTTTTTTTTGTTTGTTGTTTTTTTTTTTTTTTTTGGGGGGGGGGGGGGGGGGGAGGATTTCCACCGAAGACATCACATACAATCTTCAAAAACATGACCTTCCCCTAAGTTGACGTCATGTTCCAGGCCTTGGCACTCACCAGTGACCCTATCTTTTCACCAGATGGTGGCCCACAAGTAATCCAATTCTTTTGATTTTCGTCTGTCTGTTTGGACCCACCTGGCTTGTACCTTGATGGCCATATGAAAGAAGACAAGGAGAATCAACTTTCAGACACTATAAACATTCTCAAAACTATCGCATTGCACGAGTCTATAAATACCCCGCTCCTTAGGAAAGGCCATTAATTTTTGGTGTGCAGCCACAGCATCTCCAGGGGATGAACAACAGCAGCGGACAGGGTAGCTGGATTTCCCCTTTCCGTTTCAACCCAAACACCGCCTCACAATTCTGTATCCCCTGTCTTTTCCCTTCTCTCAAACATCGCCTCATAATTCTACATCCCCTGTCTTTTCCCTTCTCTCAAACACCGCCTCATAATTCTACATCCCCTGTCTTTTCCCTTCTCTCAAACACCGCCTCACAATTCTGTATCCCTTGTCTTTTCCCTTCTCTCAGACATCGCCTCATAATTCTATATCCCTTGTCTTTTCCCTTCTCTCAGACATCGCCTCACAATTCTGTATCCCTTGTCTTTTCCCTTCTCTCAAACACCGCCTCATAATTCTATATCCCTTGTCTTTTCCCTTCTCTCGTTTCGTCTTATGAAGAGAGAAAGGCTCCAGAGTGGGAATAGGGGAGGGGGAAGGGGAGGATAAAATGACACCAGCCGTCTCTTCTCTCTCTCTCTCTCTCTCTCTCTCTCTCTGTGTGTGTGTGTGTGTGTGTGTGTGTGTGTGTGTGTGTGTGTGTGTGTGTGTGTGTGTGTGGTGTGTGGTGTGTGCTCTTCAGGAAGAAGAAAGAATCCTTCGTCCGATGAGAACGTGCAGTACAGTCGAATTTGACAGTGATCTCTTCAAACAATGGTTAGGAAAATATATGCTTTTGATATATCAGCTGTTGATGGTGATGCCGGTGTTGATATATTTCTGCCTGTATTGGGCATTTGAAACGGTTTGAAAAGGGAGGGGAAAATGAAATGAATGGTTTGATAAAGTGTGTGGAAAAAAATAGTCAAAGGCCTTCCAAAAATGTTCCAAATGTGTACAGGTGAACATAATAAAAATCATCACAAAGAGATCTATGTTAATAACTGAAGAGAAATACAGAAACGTGACCAAGAAGATTCAAAACTGAAAAAGGAAAAAAATGAATTAAGGTATAAACAAAAAAGACAAATGAATAAATAAAACCTGAAAAATTCAGTTTTGAATTCGAGACTGTTTTGGACAACAATCAGATCAGTGAATAAACGGACATTAATCTAAAGCGATATTAGCTATAAAAGAAAAAATGGTTGAACTGTTCAGCTGCTTTTAGGGAAACAGATGACATTAATTGTAGGGATGATATGTTGGCTGAAGATGCTGGAGATTTTGAAGAATCTGTATCTAACGATCCAATCTGCAGATATGAAGTGATTGATAGCAAGAGCGTTTATAATCTGGAAAGAGCGCAGGCTTGGAGAGAATTTCTAGTGAAATGCTGAAATGTGAAATGTGCCACACAGTCTTCACCGATTTCCTTGTGCTATTATTCAACAGACTGCTTCATGATGGAGCCTTCCCTGCAGCTTGGGCCATATCCACAGCTATTCCTCTTCACAAAAATGAAGATCCCAATAACCCCAATGATTGCCCTGGGCTTGCGCTTACAAGTGTTGGTAGTAACATCTACACTTACATTTGGGGTTAAACAAATTCATCTGATGGGATAACAAGAAGAAAAAAAAATCAATGAAATACAAGGTGGGTATCGATCAGGTTTCAGCATCTTTTTCATTTTTCTTTTAAATTGAAAAGTGCAAACTGTAGATTGCTTTTGATTGATTTTCGAAAGGCCTTTGACTCTGTGAATCCATACGTGCTGTGGATTACATTACATGAAAGATGAGTGGTTGGCAAGGTATAAATGGCTAGCTCTTCATGGTTTTTATGGCTCAGTCTTGGCATGCGTGCGTGACATGTGCACTCTCAGATGCTTTTGACTGCCCTTGAGGAGTGAAACAAGGATGCTTACTGAGCCATTTGATGTTTTTTTCTTCATTACGTTGTTCGTAGATGATTTAATATTACTGGCCTGCAGATCGACTGTTTTCTACATGTAAATCTCGATAGAAGTAATATGATGGTATCCAGAAAAAGTAATCTCTTCTTGACATGACAAAAAATGTTTTACGTGCCGTAAAAGTAACCAATTCATATAAGTATCTAAGCATGGCATTTGGAACATTGTTGAGCTTACTAAATTGCGGTAGCAGAAATGTGTAGAACAGGGAAAATGGGGTCATGGAAATTTTGCTTAGATGACACGAACTATTGGATTGATTGATGATACCAAAACTGAACCGTTTCTGTCATGAAGTGCTGAGATATGAGGAGTTCATGATCACAGAGATATAGAACAAGACATAACATTTGCAATCAAACACTTTTTAGATTGCTCCCCTACATACTTCAAATACAGTAATTCTTGGAGAAACTGGCACTCATTAAATTCAGATCATATAATATAATGTATGAAATATCCGATGAAATCAATTACACTACCTGTTTTCGAGGCTCTGCAGACAGGCGTATGAAATACTGTTGACCGAACATGGAAGGATGTCATGACACGACTTCTGATGCAAAGACGATTTAAACTATGAATTGCCAGGAAGGAGAGATTTTGGAATTAGAACAGATTATAGTCTATATAAGATGGGATGTGTGAAGACTCATCTGAATGAGCAGCAGCGCACTGCATCAGCAGATAAGACGTCGGAAGACCAAGGCCAGGATTTAAACCACAGTGCCAAGGACATCCACGCTGTTGGTTCGGATGAGGAATTTGCACAGGCCTCGATGCCAGGCGCCTGAAACTCAACCTGCCACGAGCAAACGAAACTGAAGATTGGGAGAAACTGGATGCAAAAATCGTCCAAAGACTCGATGCACTGATAGGGAAAAAGCGCGAGTCATTAAGTGGAAAATGAGCATGTCCAGAGGGTCATGGGTTCGAATCCCAGCCATGGCTCGTCCCAAGATGGGAAAAAAAAAGGGGCAGCAGAGGGACATCCGGAGTCATGAACCGGGTGTGGCCCAACCCCCCTAGAGTGTCAGGAGATAAGGGCCGAAACACTTGCTTGAAGGGGGCTTCTCTTCTGAGGACTCTCTGCTGCCACGCTCTCCACGAGTTTCTTTCTACTCCTAAAAACATTGTGCTCGAAAATGGAAAACCCAGAAAGATATAACCCTCTGTGCGTGTGCGCATGCATGCATGCGTGCGTGCATGTGTGCGTGCGTGCGTGCGTGGCGCGCGTGTGTGTGCGTGTGTGTGTGTGTGTGTGCGTGTGCGTGTGTGTGTGTGTGTGTGTTACCTTTTGAAATAGAAAAATATCTATTCTGATAATAACCAACAGGTGGACATTCCTGCTGGACCAATATGAAGAATTCTTAACTCACAAGCACATGAAAACGCTTCTAAACTGATCCATTGGTAGTGTCACCTTGATCAATGTGTCATTCTTAGGGAGAATGAAACGTGCCTTCTTTAAAAAAAAATTCCATTATGAGGAATACGATGCTATTCGTAAAAAAGGCATTTGTTTCACACACACACACACAGCACGCACGCACGCACACACACACACACACACACACACACACCCCACACACAACACACACACACACACACACACACACACTTTCTCCTCTCTCTCTCCACTTCACTCTCTCTCTCTCTCTTTCTCTCTCTCACACACACACACACACAAAACACACACACACACACCACACAACACACACACACACACACACACTGTGATGAGAGTTGGGAGTAGGTCAGAGTGTCTTCTAGGGGAAGGACTAAGGATATTTTCTCTATTAAATTTTTGTTAAAATTTCACCTCTACTCTCTCTCTCTCCCCTCTCTCTCTTTTTACTAGTTATGGAAGGAGCAACTTTCCAGTACTAGTCATCGAAAGAAATAGTTATTTTTCTTGGGACTGTTAAAACTACTCAAGGGTGGCTAGGAATAATTTCCTTACGCTTGTACACTTAAAAGTGCTTGTAGCTCCAAGAGACAGAATTAGAGATAGTTCAAACGTTCATGCAGAATGAACAACAAAAACTGACACAAGTTATGTGTACTTTCACACATCAACTTTACTTGTTTATACAGGGATGAAATATTCAAATCAGTTTCACTAATT
>CM065742.1:41042241-41047241 GCA_033310375.1 Conus canariensis
CTATCCAGCTGTCTCTGCATTCTCTCTCTCTCTCTCTCTCTCTCTCTCTCTCTCTCTCTCTCTGTGTCTATCACCCCCTCTCTCTTTCTCTCACCCTCTTTCAGCCTATCGTCCCCGCCCCCCCCCCCTCCCTCTCTCTCCTCTCTCTGCTTTGAATACCCCCCCCTCCCTAAATGAGGGACAGGTACCCATTAAATTTGTAAGCTAAGGAGGGACAGAGAGAGAGAGAGGGGGGGGGGGGAGAGACAGGGTGGGGAAGGGGAGGGGAAGGGGGTGTTGGAACCGGACACTGACTCTGGCAGACAACCAGGACGGCTCCAGTCGCTGTCTGGCCTGACTCACCCCCACAGGGCAATGCCGCCCGATCTGCCTACCAATCGCAGGAAAGGGGACAGAACACGACCCGACCAATCACGCAACACAACATGTATTGTCTATACTTATCAATGAAGGAAACGGATACGGAGTTCATAAGCACTCATGCTTCTCACTCACCTCTTCCCGGCGATCGATCAGAAAGTACATCTCTTCCAGTTATGTTCAACCATTCTTTTGGTCCCCATGCACCAAACACAGTAACGTGCTCTCCGGTTGGTAGGAAGAATGGATGGCGTTCTAGTCCCAAAGGGGCATTACTGTAAGGGGATGGATGGAGAAGAGACGGGCGCTGCGGCAGGAAGGAATGGGAGAGTTCACGTTCATGATCTTTTTTTTCCGTTTTTTATTTTTATTTTTATTTTTTTTTTATTTTTTTTTTTTTTGTGGTGAAGGGTTCATTTCAAATTACCTGCAAGGCAGGTCCGTGACAATTGAGCGGACTGATACAAACGGTCAGGGATTAAATCTGAAGTTCGTGTCCAGCAGGAGTTCCATGACGGGTATTGGCTATCTTCTTCTGAGTGAACTGTCTCCGCGGGGGGCATCGTTTGACAAGAACGAGAGCTTCAACCGAATTGAAAATCACCGGGGCGTTTTCTGACTCTATAAAGATCGATCGATTTTTAAAAAAAATCTGATTAGTTTCTTCGTAGGGAGAAAAAAAAAAAACGAGACAACTTGTGGTTATCTATCCTTACCGGTTCTCTCTCCTTGAACGCCACACGTGACAGCCTTCGTGTTCCTGCCTACACAAGCCTAATTGCACGGAAAGGTCCTAAGCAGCCTGCCATTTTGTTCACACGAAAGTCGTCACTATCACTCATCAAATCGATGGCATGACAACAAGTAATTAGCGCTGTTCGAAAAAAGGCTATTATCACGTGAAAATCATTAATCCTATTTATATACTATTAGACTGTTAAGACACCAGACGAGTTAAAAACGACAACAACAACAACAACAACAACAACAACATCAACAACATCTATGACTCTTGTATAAGCCCCTGAAAACAATGCATTATTGTCCGGCTGGTCAGTTTTGACACAGCGATCTGTTATAGGCCCCCAGCTGGGCCGTTGTGGACAGTGCTTCTCCGGGTCTCTCGGGCACCTGCGGTCTATCTTCTTCTGTTCTTGCAAAGCAATCTTTCTATTATAGGTCTACCCAAGTCCCGTGAAACCAGTGCATAACCTGAAGGGTGCTGCCAAGATGCCCCATATTTTGCCATAATTTACGTTTCCGCTGCCGATTTCATGGATGAAGTTTGCAAGAGCAAGTTCTCAACTTTTCGTTTCGAGCGACTTGTGGGTAACCAGTGTTTGACTTGCTGTGTGTGTGTGTTGAGGGGGGAGGGGGTGTGCGAGGGAGAGAGAGTTTTTGCAAAGACGTTTATGATAATCAGTTTGTACAAATCATGTATATTCCAGTGATAAAAATATATTGGCAATTATTTTTGTTTATCTTACTGTTATTGAAGAGTCCTCTGCGACACGACAATATTTTAACCGAACTTCTTCCAGCAAGTCAGCCATCCTTGACGCTGCTGTATGTGCCTGTGTTGCATGCTGACTGCTGGTTTAGAAATCGCCAGGTTCCCAGTTTTTTTTTTTTACAGCTGAAACATATACTCTGAAAACGAGTAACCTGAATCTACATATGCAGCTAAGGCAGAGACCCACACAGCCATCCTACCTGGCTATCGGGCGATGGTGTGTTGGCCTACCACCCCAACCCCCCTCACCCCCATCCTGATCTGCCTGCAAGTTTTCAGGTGCACTGGTAAGCGTGACATAGCTCGCGGCGTTCCATTTCATACGTCATTTCCTGTCGACTTTTAGAGGATGAACATGATCTTTCTCATGGATTATTCTTCAGTGTACCTGGCAATGGTCATAGACCATCTTTTGCAGCCGTTCTGGCACATATGAAATTGACGCAAACGTCTGTGATACTGAAACGCTGGACAAACATAGGCAATTATATCGAAGCACACGTACAAATTTGATCAATGGGACTTGAAGTCGCTATTTATGTAGTACGTATCACTGCATTTAACAAATGATACACACAAGTAGTTTCGAGAGGATTACACAAGAAAGCTGTGAAGCAGTCAAGGTTTTCAGGGCTGGGGTGTTCGTCGAAACTCGCATTAGTAATTGCGGACAATGAATTCAATATGACGGCTATAAATGACGTCCAGCAGCCAACTGTAAGCGTGCATGGGTCACTGTTTAGTTGCCTGTTGGATCTGCTGGTACGGCTGATGCTCTTGTTGTCCTTTCCTCACGGCTTTTCCGTCATGTTTGTAATGGAAACCATTGTAGCAGGTTACTTCGTTTTGAAGGAAGGGTCTCTTTCTTCCAGGGTTCATTCAAAAGTATCTTTTTTAATTTCGAAATTAAGCTAGACCTATGGTAGGAGGTAGCAGTTTAACTGAAATTATCATGCGTCTGTTGTGTATGAAGGAGAAGTTGGATAGTAGTTTAATTAATTGATATTATCATGTGACGGTGACATTTGCATTGATCTCATACCAGCTGGACGCTGTCTCACGGCAGTTTCGGGTGCGGTCTGTCCAAAGTCGTTCTCTATGTGCCATGATGAGCAGATATTAAGATAAATTAATCTATAAACTATTTTACAGATAATGTATAATTTACATATTAATTAACCTAGTAAAAAATAATGCATTTATTCATGTGAATTATTATCATATCAAATGCATTTTCCCATTTGATTTATTTGGGTTTAAAATGGATCGTTTGAGGATAAAGTGAATAATTATGTAGATGCTGATAGTTCTTTATAATCAACATACTTTATTACATTCCAAATCATAATGGTTCGTGAATCGTCCTTTCTTTTTTGTTTTACAAATGGCACCCCATGACATTACGTGTATTTTGCAAAGTTACATACAAAGATTGGGAGACTGGTTTGGGTAGACGAAGGGGAGCGTTACTAGCCAGGCTGCCTGGTTGATTAGTCGTTTGATAATTGATTCGCTGGTTGCTAATTAGGTGGTTGATTGATAATATTTCCCTTCCTTCCTCTGTTCACCGCTTACCTGCGTATGTTAATAGGACTGGGTCAGTGTCCCTAATCACAAATGACCGTAAACTGTGATGCCTAACTGCTGTAGCTTGTGATTTGATTGTAAAGAAGTATTTGACGAACTAGACCCTCACCCAACGAGAATGTACATAGGCATTGACATTCCTGAGGGATATATTTGTACATATAACATAAATTGCGATGGAGAGATGGAGGATAATAAAACGAAGAGAAAACTGCTCAAGATCATACCTTCATTTTGTTTGTTTGTTTTCATGAATCGCAAATTTGGTCAGATTCCATCAAATTTGTCAGCTTAGTCTGCAAGCTTGATGTCTGGGATGTATTAAAGTGTGAGGATTTTAATTTAAAAAAAGAAATTTGCAAATTCTGCTGAAAATTCGCTGAAAGTAATCGATGAAAAACAACCTACCGAAAATGGAATTAATGTTGTGGGGAATGAAAGCATGTTGAATTTTGTCCCTTTCCTGTAAGCTGTTGATGTCATTTACACGGAATTGCCGTATTCCTGTGGGACTGAAGGTACATTCGGTTACTAATATAGTTCGTAACCTTTTGTCGAGAATACACAATCAAGAGAATAATCTCAATTCGAACGTTCTGTCATATTTCGTTGGATGGTTTTGTAAGTGTGAAAAAAGTGTGTGTGTGTGTGTGTGTGTGTGTGTGTGTGTGTGTGTGTGTGTGTGTGTGTGTGTGTTGTAATGTTTTCAGGGGGGGGGGGGGATCATATTTTTTACCTTTGTTCTCTCGCTCTGTCAATCTTCTTTTCTGTCTGGGGCATATGTTCGTGTAATCCAAAGAAACGGGTATTCTGGGCAAAACCGAACGTTTCATTTCCCACCCGCTGTCCTTTTGCACTACAAACAATAGAGCAGTCATTTTTGTGAGTTGAACACAATCACTCTGGCCGAAGCATGAAGCCTCCATATGAATATTAATATTTTATTTTGAATTTGCGCCGAACATGAGAAGATAAGTAGTTTCTTGTTCTTCGTTTTCACTGTCCTAAATGTTATTTCTCTTTGCCTGAAGAAGACCCAAGAGGTCGAAATGCGTTGTGTTTTGTCCTGTACTTTGTTTTCTGTGTCCTTAGCGGTAACAAACCCCCTCTCTTTCTAGATTTTAGTATTTTAATTATCTCTCAGGAAATGGCAGTCAGTTTTAAAAAACTTACAACCACATTTGTTTTAATCAATAAGCTTATACAACTGGTGGGATTGCCATGTGTTAAGTAAGGGTTACGTGCCTCGCATTTTACTTTTTATGCGTGTGCCAAAACAGACAGTCCTACCTTAAATGAAAATTAGTAGTAGTTAATATAGTTTGGTCTGAGTGCAACTTGTACTGAAGAGCCTATTACAAACAGAGCATTAGTTTCACCATCGTCAGTGGGTACAACAGTTCTGCCCGTCGTTTCGTTTTGCATTCAAGTTCCTGATTATTTTCAATTATAAAATGCTCATGTTTTTCTTTCTCTGTTAAAATGTACCCCATAGGAATAGTTGTAAGGTTGTGAAAAGTAATTCCAGTAAACTGTGTGT
>CM065742.1:41057241-41060855 GCA_033310375.1 Conus canariensis
ATGCCTTTTTTACGAATAGCATCGTATTCCTCATAATGGAATTTTTTTTAAAGAAGGCACGTTTCATTCTCCCTAAGAATGACACATTGATCAAGGTGACACTACCAATGGATCAGTTTAGAAGCGTTTTCATGTGCTTGTGAGTTAAGAATTCTTCATATTGGTCCAGCAGGAATGTCCACCTGTTGGTTATTATCAGAATAGATATTTTCTATTTCAAAAGGTAACACACACACACACACACACACGCACACGCACACACACACACACACACGCACACACACGCGCGCACGCACGCACGCACGCACACATGCACGCACGCATGCATGCATGCGCACACGCACAGAGGGTTATATCTTTCTGGGTTTTCCATTTTCGAGCACAATGTTTTTAGGAGTAGAAAGAAACTCGTGGAGAGCGTGGCAGCAGAGAGTCCTCAGAAGAGAAGCCCCCTTCAAGCAAGTGTTTCGGCCCTTATCTCCTGACACTCTAGGGGGTTGGGCCACACCCGGTTCATGACTCCGGATGTCCCTCTGCTGCCCCTTTTTTTTTCCCATCTTGGGACGAGCCATGGCTGGGATTCGAACCCATGACCCTCTGGACATGCTCATTTTCCACTTAATGACTCGCGCTTTTTCCCTATCAGTGCATCGAGTCTTTGGACGATTTTTGCATCCAGTTTCTCCCAATCTTCAGTTTCGTTTGCTCGTGGCAGGTTGAGTTTCAGGCGCCTGGCATCGAGGGCCTGTGCAAATTCCTCATCCGAACCAACAGCGTGGATGTCCTTGGCACTGTGGTTTAAATCCTGGCCTTGGTCTTCCGACGTCTTATCTGCTGATGCAGTGCGCTGCTGCTCATTCAGATGAGTCTTCACACATCCCATCTTATATAGACTATAATCTGTTCTAATTCCAAAATCTCTCCTTCCTGGCAATTCATAGTTTAAATCGTCTTTGCATCAGAAGTCGTGTCATGACATCCTTCCATGTTCGGTCAACAGTATTTCATACGCCTGTCTGCAGAGCCTCGAAACAGGTAGTGTAATTGATTTCATCGGATATTTCATACATTTATTATATGATCTGAATTTAATGAGTGCCAGTTTCTCCAAGAATTACTGTATTTGAAGTATGTAGGGGAGCATCTAAAAAGTGTTTGATTGCAAATGTATGTCTTGTTCTATATCTCTGTGATCATGAACTCCTCATATCTCAGCACTTCATGACAGAAACGGTTCAGTTTTGGTATCAATCAATCAATCCAATAAGTTCGTGTCATCTAAGCAAAATTTCCATGACCCCATTTTCCCTGTTCTACACATTTCTGCTACCGCAATTTAGTAAGCTCAACAATGTTCCAAATGCCATGCTTAGATACTTATATGAATTGGTTACTTTTACGGCACGTAAAACATTTTTTGTCATGTCAAGAAGAGATTACTTTTTCTGGATACCATCATATTACTTCTATCGAGATTTACATGTAGAAACAGTCGATCTGCAGGCCAGTAATATTAAATCATCTACGAACAACGTAATGAAGAAAAAAACATCAAATGGCTCAGTAAGCATCCTTGTTTCACTCCTCAAGGGCAGTCAAAAGCATCTGAGAGTGCACATGTCACGCACGCATGCCAAGACTGAGCCATAAAAAACCATGAAGAGCTAGCCATTTATACCTTGCCAACCACTCATCTTTCATGTAATGTAATCCACAGCACGTATGGATTCACAGAGTCAAAGGCCTTTCGAAAATCAATCAAAAGCAATCTACAGTTTGCACTTTTCAATTTAAAAGAAAAATGAAAAAGATGCTGAAACCTGATCGATACCCACCTTGTATTTCATTGATTTTTTTTTCTTCTTGTTATCCCCATCAGATGAATTTGTTTAACCCCAAAATGTAAGTGTAGATGTTACTACCAACACTTGTAAGCGCAAGCCCAGGGCAATCATTGGGGTTATTGGGATCTTCATTTTTGTGAAGAGGAATAGCTGTGGATATGGCCCAAGCTGCAGGGAAGGCTCCATCATGAAGCAGTCTGTTGAATAATAGCACAAGGAAATCGGTGAAGACTGTGTGGCACATTTCACATTTCAGCATTTCACTAGAAATTCTCTCCAAGCCTGCGCTCTTTCCAGATTATAAACGCTCTTGCTATCAATCACTTCATATCTGCAGATTGGATCGTTAGATACAGATTCTTCAAAATCTCCAGCATCTTCAGCCAACATATCATCCCTACAATTAATGTCATCTGTTTCCCTAAAAGCAGCTGAACAGTTCAAACCATTTTTTTCTTTTATAGCTAATATCGCTTTAGATTAATGTCCGTTTATTCACTGATCTGATTGTTGTCCAAAACAGTCTCGAATTCAAAACTGAATTTTTCAGGTTTTATTTATTCATTTGTCTTTTTTGTTTATACCTTAATTCATTTTTTTTCCTTTTTCAGTTTTGAATCTTCTTGGTCACGTTTCTGTATTTCTCTTCAGTTATTAACATAGATCTCTTTGTGATGATTTTTATTATGTTCACCTGTACACATTTGGAACATTTTTGGAAGGCCTTTGACTATTTTTTTCCACACACTTTATCAAACCATTCATTTCATTTTCCCCTCCCTTTTCAAACCGTTTCAAATGCCCAATACAGGCAGAAATATATCAACACCGGCATCACCATCAACAGCTGATATATCAAAAGCATATATTTTCCTAACCATTGTTTGAAGAGATCACTGTCAAATTCGACTGTACTGCACGTTCTCATCGGACGAAGGATTCTTTCTTCTTCCTGAAGAGCACACACACACACACACAACACACACACACACACACACACACACACACACACACACACACACACACACACACACAGAAAGAGAGAAGAGAGAAAAGAGAGAGAGAGAGAGACGGCTGGTGTCATTTTATCCTCCCCTTCCCCCCCCTATTCCCACTCTGGAGCCTTTCTCTCTTCATAAGACGAAACGAGAGAAGGAAAAGACAAGGGATATAGAATTATGAGGCGGTGTTTGAGAGAAGGGAAAAGACAAGGGATACAGAATTGTGAGGCGATGTCTGAGAGAAGGGAAAAGACAAGGGATATAGAATTATGAGGCGATGTCTGAGAGAAGGGAAAAGACAAGGGATACAGAATTGTGAGGCGGTGTTTGAGAGAAGGGAAAAGACAGGGGATGTAGAATTATGAGGCGGTGTTTGAGAGAAGGGAAAAGACAGGGGATGTAGAATTATGAGGCGATGTTTGAGAGAAGGGAAAAGACAGGGGATACAGAATTGTGAGGCGGTGTTTGGGTTGAAACGGAAAGGGGAAATCCAGCTACCCTGTCCGCTGCTGTTGTTCATCCCCTGGAGATGCTGTGGCTGCACACCAAAAATTAATGGCCTTTCCTAAGGAGCGGGGTATTTATAGACTCGTGCAATGCGATAGTTTTGAGAATGTTTATAGTGTCTGAAAGTTGATTCTCCTTGTCTTCTTTCATATGGCCATCAAGGTACAAGCCAGGTGGGTCCAAACAGACAGACGAAAATCAAAAGAATTGGATTACTTGTGGGCCACCATCTGGTGAAAAGATAGGGTCACTGGTGAGTGCC
>CM065742.1:41060955-41075955 GCA_033310375.1 Conus canariensis
TAACTTCATACCAATTTTTATCAATTTTCCCAAATTTACATACACAACCCATATCCCCAAATTTTACAACACTTTTTACAAATTCTTCCCCAATTTTACATAAAATTTTTTACCTTTTTTTTCCCCTAACTTACAAAAATTTTACATAATTTCCCTAACTTACACACATTTTTTATAAATCCCCAACACATACCTTTTTACCATTCTTCCCTAACTTTCAACACTTTTTTCTTAATTCTTCCCTAACTTACATACACATTTTACCTATTCTTCCCTAACTTTACATACCATTTACCATTTCTCCCAAAACTTACATCCTTTTATCAAATTTTCCCAACTTACATACACGATTTTACCTTTTTTTCCCCCCCTTACTACACATTTTATCCTATTCTTCCCTAACTTTAAACCCCCCTATTTCCCCAACTTACATAACTTTAAAAATTCTCCCTTCCCTATTTACATAACTTTAATAAAAACCCTTTCCCTAACACATACCTTTAAAATTAAAATTTTTCCTAACTTACAACAATTTTAACAAACCTCCCTAACTTTACATACACATTTAATCAAATCCTTCCCAACTTACATACCATTAATTAACCCTTCCCTAACTCATACACAAATTCAAACCCCTTCCCTAACTAATACAAAATTTATCTTATTTCTTCCCTAACTTTCATACAACAATTTTATCTAAATTCTTCCCTAACGTTACCATACACATTTTATCTTTTTCTTCTTTTCCTCAATTTTTCCCAATTTCATTCAAAAACCCTCTCCAAATCTCCTCAACCCCCCCCCCCTCCTTTCCAATCCCCTTTTTTTACTCTTCTCCCCCCTAACTACCCCCCCTTCAACCTTCCCCTCCCCCCTCCTCCCCTCCCTCTTCACCTTCCCTTTTTCTCCCTTTCTATCATTTTTATGGGGGTTTAAGCGAGGCTTTTCTTTTCCCCCCCAAAAAACCCCCCTCCCCACCCCCCCCCCCGCCCCCCCTCCAAACCCCGCCCTCACCCAGAATCCGCCCTTCAAAGTGCCCCCAAACCAAAGGCCCGATACCCTCCCCAACCTCCCGACCTACTGCCCCGCCACTTCCGGAGGCGCAAGTTCCCTTCCCCCACCCCGCCCCCAACGCCCACGCCCCAAAAGGAATTGCGCAAACCAAAACCCAAACCAAAACGCGTTATGAGGCCAAAAATTTAAAAAAACCCGCTATCTTTTAAAACGAAACAGAACAAAGAACGACTCCCCCCCCCAAAACCCCCCCCCCCCAATATTTTATTTTTGAGGGGTGGGGGGTGGGGGGGGATACCACCGATACAATCACAACTTCAAAGCTTTACTTCCCCAAGTTTCGTCCCATTTCAGGCCCTTTTGCACCAACCCGTGACCTATCTTTTCGCCAGCTGGAAGCGCCCAAACCCCAGCCTTTGATCTAAACTTCTCGGAACCCCGGCCGACCTTGAGGCCGTTGAAAAAAAATGAGGAGAATCAACTTCCAGACACAACAAAATTCCGAAAACAATCTAACTGCGCCATCTTTAAAAATTCGACCCTTAAGCCCAAAGGCCTTTGGCGCATAATTTTTGGTGGCACCTGTACAAGTCCCTTCTCCCTTGGCAACCCTTTCCCCCCCCCCCGTGCCGCCCCTCGCATCCTCTCTCCCCCCCCCCTCCCCCCTCCCCCCCCCTTTCCTGTTTGATGAAAGGGAACTGGAGGGTTTGTGTATCCCATAATGGAAAACGAACGACACGTACGGATGAGAAGAAAGAAAGAAACGGAAACAAAGCGAGAGGGAAGAGGGAAGGGAGAGGAAGAACAGGAGGGAAAGGGGGCGAGAGAGAGAGAAGAGAGAGAGAAGGAAGGAGAGAGAGAGAGACAGACAGAAACCCGACAGACAAAAACAGAAACAGGGGAAAATGCATGAGACGCAGAGCGGCGGGGAGAAAGAGAGAAGAAGAGACAATGACGTGACAATGACAATGACAATTGATTCTTTATTTTACAACGGTAAAAGTATTGGCATAGTCAGCCAATTTCATACTTGCCGTTACAATCTACAAATCTTAGTATTCTACGAAAAATGGCTCCCAAATACCCAACGTATGCATCAAAACATGATTATACCAAACAAAAAACCAACCAACCAGCCAAACAATAACAACCATCACCAGGAAGTAAGTACTGGACAAACATCGAAATCAGCAAACGAAGGCCAAGCAATCTGCAGCACAACAACCATAAAGACAATTACAAACAAGAACATCGCATGACATCACAAAATAAACAACACTACTGCCAATGTCAGAAATGGACGTGCAGCAAGCATGAAGGTCGCCATCACACATACCGTTCAATATCACAAATTTAAAGCAGTACATAGATCTAGTAAACATTTACCGTAAGGATTTAGAACCTTATCGTGTGACCGTCTTCCAAAATTTACGGAAGCGCATTTTTCACGTGATGTAGTCTCGCTGGAAATGAAGTTTGGCGAACTATTCGATGTTCTGCTGGTAAGATCTCCTGACAGCACAATATATCCCCCCCCCCCCCCCCCCCCCATCTCCCTCCTCCTAATGGCCGTCGCTGACACAATCTTCCAAATTAACAATTCCATTATCGACATCAAAAAATGTATGAAATGGAGAACCCTCTGGTTGCACAAAAGCAGAAACATATATTATGTCTTAAGGCAGATCAAACAATGAATATCTACTCTAAATTAAAGAATATTTGAATAATTTGCATCTATTTTGTCACATATTATCCTAACTCTTTCTTTATTAAGCTTAGAACACCACCAGAACGCCTTCACTGAACATCGTATAACCTGGAAACTTTTCAGGTGTAACATATTTCGACAAGACAGACAAAATCGTAAGGACATACGAAAGTAAGAAAATCTACGTTTGAAAGTTTTGACATTAACCCCTGAATATTCCAATGTAAGAATGAGTACGTTTGAAATGAAACACCTGTATTAGCATCACAACAGTAATGGCACGATCAAAACCTGTATTTGCAACACTAACAGTGATGGCATCATTGACACTGGCATTTTTTATTGGTTGAAAAATCAGGACCGCAAGCACAGTTCGTGTCAACGTCGAAACTGTCACCGCCACTACGACGACCCAAGCACAGTCTATCAGCATGTACGGTGTCCCACACTGCACGTGAAATTTGGGTCGCCACTGACAGTGACTCCAACACAGCGATACGGTCGCTGACACTACGACGGCCAAGGTACACGCTGTCAACCTGCCCCATCACAGCACGTGCAACATGGGTCCCCGTTGACCGTGATGTGCGCTGGCTTGTTTGTATACGCGGATCAGAGGACTAGCTTGAAGACGGTGTAATGTTAATTTGAGCCAGGGAGAGAGAGAGAGAGAGAGAGAGAGAGAGAGAGAGAGAGAGAGAGAGAGACAGAGACAGAGACAGAGACAGAGACAGAGCGACACAGAGAAAAAGAGAGCCAGGCAGACAGATAGATTGACAGATAGAGACAGATAGATAGATAGATAGACCGTTAGATAGATGATTGATAGATTGATAGAGAGAGCGAGAGAGAGAGAGGCAGACAGAGAGAGAAAGAGAGAGAGAGGCAGACGGACGGAAGAGAGAGAGAGAGAGAGAGAGAGAGAGAGAGAGAGAGAGATTATGGACAGATGGGGTGGGGCCGAGGGAAAGGGATGGGGAGGGAGGGGGATGCGTGGGAGGACGGGGGGGGGGGGGGGGGGGTGATAAAACCAGCCATCCACACAGCCGACAAACCAGCAGAGACTGGGGGGGGGGGGGGGGGGGGGGGGGGGGGGGGCAGAAAATCAATGACAGCCAGTCGTGTCATGGAGCTGTTATGATTGTCTCCCTTAGTTATTCGCTCTCTCTCTCACCACTAACACCTGCGGATTTACCCCCATTTGACGGCCTAGAAAGATCGGCGCGGGAACTAGTGCACAGACCGCTGCAGCTGGCGCCTAATTTTCTTTCTTTTCTTTTTTTTTTTTTTAACCGTGCTAGGTTACATTCTCAGCTCCTTCAAGAGTCTGGGGTATCAAGGTATCAACTGTGTGTCGCTCTTCTTCATGCTGAAATATCAGTCAGTGGCGGTCCATTGTTCTCCACCGACTGAGCGTCAGAGTTCAACAGTCTACTGCCCCGGACCTGTTATGAAAGCTCGGGGAACATGATCTGGTTTCCCCTGCCCTTACGTCCGTCCCTTCGCTGGCTTCCCTGAACGAAAGAATGCATTTCAACATTTCTGTTTTTGTGCCACGACTTTTTTTTTTTCTTTTTTTTTTTGTCTTCTGGCTTTTCCTCTGATTAGGTGTCTGTCCATCTCTACTCCGTCTAGTCAGCATCAATCATGGCAGAGACACGTCTTCTGTCTGTACTTCGCACTCAGTCTCAAACTCTTGACCCCCAGCGTACTTCTTACTATGAACCATGTCTGAAATTCACTGCCCTTTAGTTCAAATAACAGAAATAGGGCGGGCTTGAAAAACGACTTACATGTTTAACAAGCTTTATCTTTTTTTAAATCAGGGTTTGTTTTTTTTTTCCTTCTGATTTTCACGTTCTTTGTTTACATTTTCGCTTTGTTGGTTTGTCTGATTTTTGCCCAGTATGATACTGGGCACAAATGCATGTGTGTATGGGACAATTGTTGAATGTAGTTGTAGTGTTTTCTGGCGCCACCTGTGTCGGTGTCAATTTACATTTTTGTATGATTGCTTTGAAAAGATGTTCATGCCAGTGTATATATCACATGTTGTTGTTCTTCTTGTGTTCTTTGTGACTGTCGACAACCATGCACCCCATCACAATTCTAGATATGGCGCCTTTTCAGGTTCTTGGACTCGAAGACATCTTGATTAATTTTGACTGGGTCATCATTTTGTGACATGTAACAGATGGATTTTAAACAATGATTAAAGATGGCATGAAATTAAACATTAATCTAAACAACATTCAAGATGTAATATGCCAAAAAAACAGAAGAGGAATTCATAAATTGAAATAAATTAATAAAGGAGCGAAATTACATCGTTGATTATCGATTACATATGAAATTATAACAAGTTGTTGTGGTCATATCATTTTTACCAACATAATCTTTTTGTCAAAGGCAAGAGATTAGGGCTGGTCATATCATTTTTACCAACATAATCTTTTTGTCAAAGGGCAACTGATTAGGGCTGGTCATATCATTTTTACCAACATAATCTTTTTGTCAAAGGGCAACAGATTAGGGCTGGTCATATCATTTTTACCAACATAATCTTCTTTGATACAGACACATTAAACTTCGAAGTCTATGTAGGAAAAGTTTTCTTTTTTACAAAATAGATACTTTTTGGTCAAAGGGCAACTGATTAGGACTGGTCATATCATTTTTACCAACATAATCTTTTTGTCAAAGGGCAACAGATTAGGGCTGGTCATATCATTTTTACCAACATAATCTTTTTGTCAAAGGGCAACTGATTAGGACTGGTCATACACATCTTTTAACAAACATATCTTTTCAATGTCAAAGGGCAACGATTAGGGCTGGTCATATCATTTTTACCAACATAATCTTTTTGTCAAAGGGCAACAGATTAGGCTGGTCATATCATTTTTACCAACATAATCTTTTTGTCAAAGGGCAACAGATTAGGGCTGGTCATATCATTTTTACCAACATAATCTTTTTGTCAAAGGGCAACAGATTAGGGCTGGTCATATCATTTTTACCAACATAATCTTTTTGTCAAAGGCAACAGATTAGGCTGGTCATATCATTTTTACCAACATAATCTTTTTGTCAAGGCAAGATTAGCTGTCATATCATTTTTACCAACATAATTTTTGTCATTAGCATAAACAGATATGTACATTTAATGAAGGGAAGATGGTTCAGCACTGAATATTTTACATCGGGAAGTGCACATTATGTCCTAATTTTCAGCAAAATAAAAAAAAAACCAAAACAAGAACATTAATAACAAAGACAATTTCAACTTTTCATTGAAAAATCGGAAAAGTAGTCCTAACTTTAAGATTAAACGTAATGTCATTTTCGGAGTAGACATTCCTTAGTGACTTTTTCAATTTTCAATCATAATGATGGTATAGCTGTATGTCTAAAGATGTAAGATTGAAAAAAAAAAAAAAAAAAAAAAAAAAGTGCACTACTTGCACATGTTTTGCAGAAGCAGTTGAGCAAGAGATACTTGAGTGGCGTATTCAACGTGAACGTGAATAGAAATGAAAATAGATCTGATATTCTTATTTAGATCTGATATGGAAAGGAACTGCTACACAAACCAGTGCTTCTTACACCGCGAAAAAAGATGGCCGCCCTGTCTATAGTTTACAGAATGAAACGCACCCAGCCTCAGCCTTCGACTCCGTGGCAAGGTTATGTCTTCACCCAGTTCCGTGGGATTGTTCGTCTGTTTGTCCGTCAGCAAGGGTACTCAAGGACAACCGAACTCATTTTGACCAAACTAATTGTGGTAAGATAGAACATGGTCCTTGGACGATCCCAGTAAACGTTGGAGCGGATCTGTCATGGAGATCCGAATTAACCGACAGATCCGGGATCCGTTTCATAAACGATTGAGCCGATTTTCGCCAAACTTGGTGGAAAGAAGAAGTGGGGCTCACTAAACAGACGATGTCCGGCAATCTGCTACGGAGGTAATCTGTCTTACAGCTGGCGGTCAGTGACAGTGACCCCGCCGTCTCCATAGGATTGATGCCGCTGGTGGGTACGCCCAAAGCCATTGTGGCCCATCAATCAGCTCAACAGTTCAATCAACGCGAAAAAAAAAAAAAGCAAAACCATGGCTGTGAAACGGTGGGGGGCTCAGAATGCAGGTAGTCAACACTCCGATCGTTCTTTCTCCTGGCGTCTTCTTCACATCAACCATTTGATGCTCTGAATCCATTTGCATGACCCATACACTGAGAAAAGATAACTCTTCTTTGCAATGGAAAGACACACGTTATCTTCCCCTGATTTTTTTTTTCTTCCTCGGAGGAGGTCCATATGGTTGTGATCCGTGGCAACGGAATGGGGATCCGAGTGTGGAGTCATCATGCGGTCAGCAAGAGGAGAACAAAGTGATGACACACAGACGACTGAACCCATTTCAACGACCGTTGGTGGAAAGATAGATGTGGCCTATGAACGAATTCAGTACATCTGGATGCGGATCGGTCGCACAAATCCGGATCAAAGGGGCGGATTCAGAATCCATTTGAGCAAAATTCTTGTACACTTCCTGGTAAACGTGAACACTGTCAAGTTACCGTTCTGAATTAATTACTGTCTACAAAGGAATACGTGTCGTGTAGTATCAAAATCTTCTAGTAATAATAAACGTCAACATTTGGTGTTTTCCATGTCCTTAAAAAAATACAAGGAAAGTAAAAAAAAAAAAAGTTACATGGGAATTAACTTTTTTTTTTTTTTTTTGTCTGTTCCAAGTATTACCTCCCGTGGCAGACCTCCTGCTATGCAGACTCCTGAAGCGACGTTCAAAAGGCGGAACCAGAGTCCCTGTCACTGACCTTGGCTAAGGTCTCCGCTCTCCTAGAGCGTGCCCTTCTAAATATGCATGAATTCATACATACAGACTGTTGTGTTTTACGTGATTTAGAATTTATGTTAGTTCGCATGAGGCTCTCCATTGTCTCCAGCTTTCAAATTGTCTCCCTTTTTGTGGCGAAAAGCGATGTAAGTCCAAGGACGAACTGGTTACGTGTCCTCAGCGCCGCCCTCCTCGCTTCTCTCCCCTCCTTCCCCACAGCCCCCCCCCCCTCCTCGGCCCCCCCCCCCCACCGTCCCCGCCCTTTCCTCCATGACTTATGTTCTTGTGGAGTTGGGGATAGACTAGAGTGTGTCACTAAATCCTTTACCAGGCGACAACAACACCAGCAACGACAACAGCAACGACACCAACAATAAATGGGTTACTGACTTTTTTTTGCACGAGGGCAGATTACCCCTAACCTCACCCTTCCTCCTCTCTTTCAGATCCTCTGTGTGTGTGTGTGTGTGTGTGTGTGTGTGTGTGTGTGTGTGTGCGTGCGTGCGTGCGTGTGTGTGTGTATGTGTGTGTGTGTGTGAGAGAGAGAGAGAGAGAGTAGAGAGAGAGAGAGAGAGAGAGAGAGAGAGAGAAGTTGGGGGAAGCAGAGCGAGGACAGGGGTGGGGGAACAGGGGGAGGGGGGGGGGACAGAAGGGAAGGGGACTGACTGACAACATCAGTTTCTCGTATATGAGTCAATACTCCGAGCTCTCGTACAGAACAGCATGCGCTTGTGCACGTAAAAGATCTCGCGGCGACAACAGAGTTGCTAACAAAAAAAAAGCCCTCAGGGATTTTCTTCTTCTTCTTCTTCTATAACATCATACACAAGGGAACATTTCCAAGCCCAGTTGTCAACACACACACACACAAACACAGTACAACACACAACACACACACACACACACACACACACACACACACACACGCACGCACGCACACACACACACACACACACACACACACACACACACAACACACACGTTATACAATTACTCATTACAGCATCAAGCTCGCAGACAGCTGTCGTCAAGAGTTCTTTCCTCCTGACTACCAGAGAACTTGTCTTGTAAAACGGCTTACCACCCTAACCTCTTGTCTGTTGTATGGAACCTCATCAACGCCAAAAGGACATAATCATCGTTTTCACGGCGTATCATGAGGACGGGGTTTGGTGCAAAGTGAGGCGACTGCAGGCGGAGTATTGAAACAAATATTTAAAGGTATTTAAACTAACTCCGCCAATTAACACGGACAAACGAATTACAAGACAAAACACAACGCGTTTCGACCTCTTAGGTCTTCTTCAGACAAGGTAAACAACATTCAGGACAACCAAAAATGAAGAATGAGCGATCACCTATCTTCTAATGTTTCGGCGCCCATAATGGGAGTCAAATGCCTTTTAAAATTTATATCATGAGAACTCTAACTACATTAAAAAAAAAAAGTACTGTTTTCACGGATGAAAAAATATTATTACGTTGTTGAGGCATAAAGTGAAGCTTTAAAGGGGAAAGAATTACCCTTACAACTAAATGCAATTTAATATATGTTCTTTATGCAAGCTGTGGGCAATTTGTATAGGTAATTAAGGGCCTGCTTTCCAACATTCCACGTGCACGCAAAGACTGATAGCAGGCGCAAAATGATACCAGCGTGAAAACATGGGAATCACGGTCAATTGAAAAAAAAAAGACTGATGATTATCTGTCTTCAAACTCAGGAGTACTCTTTTCATGATGATTCCGTCTGACTACCACAGGGCGAAATTTACAACGCAACACAACACACACACACACACACACACACACACACACACACACACACACACACGCACGCACGCACGCACGCACGCACGCACGCACGCACGCACGCACGCGCACACACACTCACACACATGCACGCACGCATGCACGCGTGCGAGCACACACACACTCACACATATGCACGCACGCCTGCACGCGTGCGCGCACATACACACACACATGCGTGCGCGCGCACGCACACACACACACACACACACACACACACACACACACACACGCAAACACACACATATATACACGCACGCGCGCACACACATACACACACCTACACCACACACACATACACACGTACCGCCCCATCCCCCCCCCCCCCCCCACACACACACACACCACCACACACCACCACCACCACCACCACCAACAACAACATCAACAACAACAACAACAAAACGAGTGATTATGAAGCAAAAATCAGAGTGTTACTAATCGTTTTTTCGCGTCAAAACAGTAAAAGTCAGTTTCCATGAGAGAAAATGAATTAATGATATCACAAGGAGAGCAAGTATCGCAGGCATTTGAAGCTACTATGCAAAGAGCCCGTCGTCCTGTAAACGATGTCGGGGCTGGTAGGTGTTAATTATCTGATGATGTCGCTGCAGTGCTTGATCGGCCCCCCCCCCCCCCCCCAAACCCATCCCCCATTCACAGTCATAACCCCCCCCCTCCCTCCTCCTCCACCCACTCTTCCTTCCCCGATCACTATCAAACTATCCCCATCACCTTTCCCGCAATCTCTCCTACTGTCCTGGGATAATAATCCTTGTCAGCCTTATCACCTGAGGTGAATGTCGTGTTAAAATTTTTAACCACTAGCTTGTCCTTCCCTCCCTCCCTCCCTCCCTCCCTGCCTTTGTTCTTCACATTTAGCCAGCCGCCGGAACCCCCACCCCCACAAACTCCTTCCACTACCCCACCAAACTCTTCCCACATTACCCCCCCCCCACCACCCTCTTCCCTCACTACCCCACCACCCTCTTCTCTCACTACCTCATCACCCTCTTCTTCACTACCTCACCACCACCCTCTTCTCTCACTACCACCACCACCCTCTTCTCTCACTACCTCACCACCACCCTCTTCTCTCACTACCTCACACCACCCTCTTCTCTCACTACCTCACCCACCCTCTTCTCTCACTACCCACCACCCTCTTCTCTCACTACCTCACCACCCTCTTCTACCTCACTACCACCACCCTCTTCTCTCACTACCCACCAACCCTCTTCTCTCAGTACCTCACAACCACCCTCTTCTCTCACTACCCCACCACCCTCTTCTCTCACTACCTCACCACCCTCTTCTCTCACTACCTCAACCACCCTCTTCTCTCACTACCTCACCACCACCCTCTTCTCTCACTACCTCACCACCCTCTTCTCTCACTACCTCACCACCCTCTTCCCCACTACCTCACCACCACCCTCTTCTCTCACTACCTCACCACCCTCTTCTCCTCACCTACCCTCCCACCACCCTCTCTCTCCACTCACAACCTCCTCACCCACCACCCTCTCTCTCACTAACCCCACCACCCTCTTCTCTCACTACCTCACCACCACCCCTCTCTCTCCACTACCTCCAACCAACCCTCTCCTCTCACTACCTCACCACCCTCTTCTCTCACTACCTCACCACCCTCTCCTCTCACTACCTCACCACCACCCTCTTCTCTCACTACCTCACCACCACCCTTCTCTCACTACTCACCACCCTCTCCTCTCACTACCTCACCACCCTCTTCTCTCACTACCTCACCACCACTCCTCTCTCTCACTACCCCCCACACTCTTCTCTCACTACCTCACCACCCTCTTCTCTCACTACCTCACCACCCTCTCCTCTCACTACCTCACCACCACCCTCTTCTCTCACTACCCCACCACCCTCTTCTCTCACTACCCCACCACCCTCTCTCTCACTACCCACCACCACCCTCTTCTCTCACTACCCCACCACCCTCTTCTCTCACTACCCACCACCACCCTCTTCTCTCACTACCACAACCCCTCTCCACACCCACCACCCTCTTCCTACCCACACACCCTCTCTCCACTACCCACCACCCTCTTCTCTCACTACCCCCACCACCCTCTTCTCTCACTACCCACCACCCTCTTCCACTCTCACTACCCCACCACCACCCTCTTCTCTCACTACCTCACCACCACCTCTTCTCTCACTACCCCACCACCCTCTTCTCTCACTACCCCCCACCACCTCTTCTCTCACTACCCCCACCCCCCACCCCCCTTCTCTCAACCCACTACCTCCACCCACCCTCTTCTCTCACTACCCCACCACCCTCTTCTCTCACTACCTCACCACCCCTTCTCTCACTACCCCACCACCACCCTCTCTCACTCACTACCTCCCACCCCCACCCCTCTTCTCATACCCCAACTCCTACACCACCACCCTCTTCTCTACACTACCCACCCACCCTCTTCTCTCTACCCACCCTCCACCCACACCCTCTTCTCTCACTACCTCCACCACCACCCTCTTCTCTCACTACCCCACCACCCTCTTCTCTCACTACCCCACCACCCTCTTCTCTCACTACCTCACCACCACCCTCTTCTCTCACCTACCCCACCACCCCTCTTCTCTCACTACCCCACCACCCTCTTCTCTCACTACCTCACCACCACCTTCTTCTCTCACTACTCACCACCACCCTCTCATCTCTCACTACCTCACCACCTTCTTCTCTCACTACCTCACCACCACCCTCTTCTCTCATTACCTCACCACCCTCTTCTCTCACTACCCCACCACCCTCTTCTCTCACTACCCCACCACCCTCTTTCCTCACACTACCTCCACCACCACCCTCTCCTCACACTACCACCACCACGCTCTCCTCTCTCACTACCTCACCACCACCCTCTCCTCACACTACGTCACCACCACCCTCTCCTCACACTACGTCACCACCACCCTCTCCTCACACTACCTCACCACCACCTCTCCTCATCACTACCTCACCACCACCCCTCTCCTCACACTACGTCACCACCACCCTCTCCTCACACTACGTCACCACCACCCTCTCCTCTCACTACCTCACCACCCCCTCTCCTCACACTACGTCACCACCACCCCTCTCCTCACACTACGTCACCACCACCCTCTCCTCTCACTACCTCACCACCCTCTCCTCTCACTACCTCACCACCACCCTCTCCTCTCACTAACCCTCACCCACCACCACTCTCCTCACACTACGTCACCACCACACCTCTCCTCTCACTACCCTCTCACCACCACCCTCTCCTCACACATACTCACCCACCACCCTCTTCTCTCACTACCTCACCACCCTCTCCTCTCACTACCTCACCACCACCCTCTCCTCACACTACGTCACCACCACCCTCTCCTCTCACTACCTCACCACCCTCTCCTCTCACTACCTCACCATCACCCTCTCCTCACACTACGTCACCACCACCCTCTCCTCTCACTACCTCACCACCCTCTCCTCTCACTACCTCACCACCACCCTCTCCTCACACTACGTCACCACCACCCTCTCCTCACACTACCTCACCACCCTCTCCTCACACTACGTCACCACCACCTTCTCCTCTCACTACCTCACCACCCTCTCCTCACACTACGTCACCACCACCCTCTCCTCTCACTACCTCACCACCCTCTCCTCTCACTACCTCACCACCACCCTCTCCTCACACTACGTCACCACCACCCTCTCCTCTCACTACCTCACCATCCTCTCCTCACACTACGTCACCACCACCCTCTTCTCACACTACCTCACCACCCTCTCCTCACACTACGTCACCACCACCCTCTCCTCTCACTACCTCACCACCCTCTCCTCACACTACGTCACCACCACCCTCTCCTCACACTACGTCACCACCCCCCCTCTCCATCTCACATACCTCACCACCCTCTTCTCTCACTACCATCATCACCCTCTTCTCTCACTACCCCACCACCCTCTTCTCTCACTACCTCACCACCCTCTTCTCTCACTTCCCCACCACCCTCTTCTCTCACTACCTCACACCACCCTCTTCTCTCACTACCTCACCACCCCTTCTCTCACTACCTCACCACCCCCACCCTTCTCTCTCACTACCTCCCACCACCCTCTTCTCTCACTACCTCACCACCACCCTCTTCTCTCACTACCACCACCACCCTCTTCTCTCACCCACCCCTCTTCTCTCACCACCCTCTTCTCTCACTGGAGACCTTGCACCACTGACAAGGCCACTGATGTACAGGGAGGGATTATTTTCTGTATGTGGATATTGGTATTGGTGTTCTTATAGCCAGTACTCAGTGTGTGTGTGTGTGTGTGTGTGTGTGTGTGTGTGTGTGTGTGTGTGTGTGTGTGTGTGTGTGTGCGCGCGCAAGAGAGAGAGAGAGAGAGAGAGAGAGGGGGGGGGCAGCCAGCCAGCTAGCCAGCCAGACAGCCAGAGAGCCAGACAAACTGACAAAGAGAGAGAGAGAGAGAGAGAGAGAGAGAGAGAGAGAGCGAGCGACAGACAGACAGGCAGATAGACAGCAGACGGAAAAACAGACAAAGACAGAGAGAGAGAGAGTCAGACAGACAGACAGACAGACAGACAGACAGACAGACAGACAGAACGACAAAGACGAACAGTCGGAGAGAGAGAGAGAGAGAGAGAGAGAGAGAGAGAGAGAGAGAGAGACAGACAGACAGACAGACAGACAGAGACGGAGACAGAGACAGACAGACAGACAGAGACAGACAAACAGACGGATAGACAGACAGACAAAGCAAAGGAGAGAGAGACAGACAGGCAGACGGAGAGAGAGAGAGAGAGAGAGAGAGAGAGAGAGAGAGAGAGAGAGAGACAGACAGACAGACAGACAGACAGACAGACAGACAGACAGAGGGGAGGGTCGTTGTCAAGGTGGCCGGTAGCGCAGCTGCGTGTTCTGACCGACCATCTGCCCTCATCTGTCGTCCGGAGCAGCGACGGCAGCAGCGGTGTCTTGTATTGTGTCAGAGAGGGGAAGACTAGAGGAGGAGGGTGGTGGGGGTGAGGGCTGGAGTGTATTGTGTCAGAGAGGGGAGGACTAGAGGAGGAGGGTGGTGGGGGTGAGGGCTGGAGTGTATTGCGTCAGAGAGGGGAGGACTAGAGGAGGAGGGTGGTGGGGGTGTGGGCTGGAGTGTACTGTGTCAGAGAGGGGAAGACTAGAGGAGGAGGGTGGTGAGGGTGTGGGCTGGAGTGTATTGTGTCAGAGAGGGGAAGACTAGAGGAGGAGGGTGGTGGAGGTGAGGGCTGGAGTGTATTGTGTCAGAGAGGGGAAGACTAGAGGAGGAGGGTGGTGGAGGTGAGGGCTGCAGTGTATTGTGTCATAGAGGGGAAGACTAGAGGAGGAGGGTGGTGAGGGTGTGGGCTGGAGTGTATTGTGTCAGAGAGGGGAAGACTAGAGGAGGAGGGTGGTGGAGGTGAGGGCTGGAGTGTATTGTGTCAGAGAGGGAAAGACCAGAGGAGGAGGGTGGTGGTGGTGGTGGGGGGAGGGGCTGGAGTGTATTGTGTCAGAGAGGGGAGGACTAGAGGAGAGGGTGGTGGTG
>CM065742.1:41083455-41085955 GCA_033310375.1 Conus canariensis
CATGAAGGCCATTGTTAATAACCTCGATAGCAACCTCATTAATATACATAGAAAATAATGCAGGGCTACACACATCACCTTGTCTTACCCCAGCGGCACAATTAATAAAGTCTGTAAGACTGGAACCACTTCTTATCCTTGTTTTAACTACTTGATACATAGCTCTAATACAACTAAATAATTTCCCCTTGATCCCGTTTTTAAGTAATACTGTCCATAAAAGCTTTCTGTTAATGGAGTCAAAGGCTTTTTCAAAGTCAATAAACGCAACATAAAATTTACGATTTAAAGAAAATTGCTTTTGAACAAACGCAAGGAGAGTAAACATATGATCGACAGTAGAGTAACCCTTTTTAAAGCCAGCTTGATGTTCTCCCGCGATATTATTACATTCAATCCACTCCTGTAATCTGCTGTTAATGATAGTGCTATAATATTTTACTGCTAACGTCAACCAAAGAGATGCCTCTGTAATTATTAGGATTATTTGCATCGCCTTTCTTGAATATGGGTAAAGTTACAGACTCTGTCCAGTTATCTGGAAAGATACCATCATCAAAAATTCTATTGAAAAAAGCTTGTAAAAAGTCGACAACTTGAGCTCCAGCATACTTAAACAATTCACCAATAATAGAATCAGGTCCTGCCGATTTGTTAGTTTTAATTTTCCGTATGGCGAACATAACTTCCTCTCTAGAGATGGGGCGATTGAAATACTCAACCTCTCCCTCATCTGTGACATCAGAAAGTTCATCATCACCTGAAATATCTTTATCTAACAAATGCTTAAAATGCTCATACCATGTGTTCAGGGAGATATTATTCTTTGGATGTCTTCTTTTAAATGAAACTCTTTTGATAGTTTTCCAGAACTCCTGCTGAGACGGAAGAGATCTAATCATATCGTCTAGCAAATTTCTATTGAATGTTTTCTTTTTCTGCTTCAAAAGGTTTTTATATTCTCTTCTTGCAATAACATACTCAACTCTGTCGCCATCGTCTAGAGTACGAAGCCATACTCTCAGTAGTTTTAGCGCTTTTCTTTTTGTTACCAAACACACACTATCAAACCAATCATCCTTCTTAGCACAGTTCCCTTTTTGCACATATTTTTTTCATACATTCAGCACTGGCTTTGATACAATCATTAAACACCTTTAAGGCTTTATTTACATCAACATTTATCAATCCGAAAGCCTCACTAAATTTTGAGCACATTTCCACTTTGCACAAATTGTCTCTGAAAATCAAGGCATAGTCATCATTCCACACAAACTTATCGCAGACAGTGGCCTCAACAGTCTCCGTAGTTTTATCGTCATTTTCTGTTGATAAGTCAATGTGAAATTCAAGAGGTAAATGATCAGATTCGATCCGTTCAGAAACAAACAAATAACACAAATCACAAAAACTGGAGAAAAAGTCTTTAGATACTAGGAAATAATCATTTACGCTGCTTCCGCTGTCTGTTACGTATGTATAGCAACCACGGCGGTCGCCCTGACATACACCATTCATAATATACAAATCAAAGGCAACGCAGAGATTTAGCAACAACTTACCATAATTATTCAATACAATATCATGAGAAGAACGGTCTGTGCAGGGTGGCTGACTTTTCACTTGCAAACAAGAATCGAAAACATCAGAAGACACGTCAGGAGAAAAATCAGCCGTCCTGCTGTTCAAATCGCCACACACAACCACATCAATGTCACCTAGTGAACACAAGCAGTCTGCCAAACATTCCTCCAACATGGAAATACCATTATCAACATTAAAAGAAGTGTAGAAAGGAGAACCTTCAGGTTGAATATACGTACAAACCAAAGCAATATTTTTCAATGTCCCAAAAAGCGATTTTTTGATTAAAAAGACACACACATCAGAGCAATCAACATGTACATAAGATACGAAAGGAACAAATTCTTGTTTTATTAAGCAAACGAGCCCTCCAGATCGTCTCCCCTGATGACACAGCTTTACGGCAGGTTTAACGAAGGCTTTATACCCGACAAACACGTCCATGTTAAATAATTCAAGGAAAGTTTCTCCAAAGCAAATAAAATCAAAGCCACAGGCATAGGAAACAAATGCACTGTCAGAAACTTTTGAGAGTAAACCATTAACATTCCAAGAGAGTAGCTTGAACACATTCTTACACACAGGCACGTCCAGACCTCTGCTATCAGTATGACTATCATCAAGTACAATATTTTCCATACATATGTTGACATTGCTATCCACATCATCATTATATTTAGAAGAACCAGAATTCAAACGCCTATCTTTCAAACCGTGAAACGAATTCATGTAACTGCCAGTGCCAACGCTCACACCGTCCACCACACTGTCGTCAACATCACGTGCTAAACGGTTCGAGTCACGCACGGCAGAGTCCGGAACGGCCAGTCTTTCCACCGGTGTAAAGCAATCTTTTCTCCCATTTGAATTAGTGTCTACAACATTGCGAGCGGACCGGCCAAAACCCTATTTTAGC
>CM065742.1:41090955-41092488 GCA_033310375.1 Conus canariensis
CCAAACAATTTTTAAAGTTCAACTGATAAGTTATCAAAAGAAAAACCCCCACTCCCCCCCCAAATTTTTTCCCCTTTTTTTAGGATATTTTTTCCCCCGATGACATCACCTACAATCTTTTTAATAAAAAGAACTTTCCCTTTTGTTGACGGCACAGGGCCCTTTGGGCCCCCAAACCCGTGACCCACTTTTTCGCCAAGTGGAAATTCCCCCCCCCCCCCCCCCCCCCCCCCCCCAAATTTGTCCCCCTTCCTTTGGGTTTTTGATCCGCTGCTTGGGAAACCCCCCTGGCTTTACCTTGAATGATTGGGGCCAAAATGAAAGAAAATGAGGGGAACAAAAATTTCAGCCACAACAAAAAATTTTCGAAGCAATCTAATTGCACCATCTATAAAAAACTCCCACTTCTTAAGGCCTTTGGGGGCATTCATTTATGGTGTGGCAGCCCCAAAATCCTTCCCCCCTGCAGCGCTGTTAAAACGCACTCGTCAGCGAGAACCCTTGTGTATGGGAGCATTGTGGTGTCTAAAAAAATAACGCGAAAAAGAAGAAAGACCACCTTTGCCATAAGAAAACCCTTTTCTACAGGTCAAACTGTTTTCCCCTCATTTTCTGACGAGATAACGGTTTTTTTTCCCCCTTTCCGAGACAAACCCCATTGTTCCCCCCTATTTTGCTTGGGATAGTAATGTATCCTCCCTTTTTGGAAAAACAGGGTACATCGTAGGGGAAAAACGTTTTTCCATAGGGGTTTAAAAAAACCCGCTTTTGATCGCCAACGCAAAACGCGCAAAAAAAGAAAATTTGTCCTGATTTCCCCAGGGTCCACCTGTGTCCTGTTTTTGGGGTTTTTTTTCCGTCTGGATAATAACCGTTTTTTCCCCCGGGAAAAAGGGGAAAAATTTTACTGTTCAAGATTCGTCCAAACCTTTTTTTAAAATTTTTTTTATTTATTTTTTTTTTTTTCCAAAATTTGGGGCAAGATGGGCGGTTTTTTTTTTAAAGGGACATAATTATTATGTTTAGGGAAAACATTGTTAACAATCACTGAAGAAAACATCATTGCCTCAGAAACCAAAGGGAAAGATTTTGTTTCCCAAAACCCGAAAGAGTTTGTACCACATTCCCCCCCGGGAGCCGAAAAAAAAAAACAGTCCCTTTTGCCGTTAACCAAAACAGGCCACCCTTTTACAAACCCCTTCTGATCTTTTTTAAAAAAGGGGAAGAACTCCGTGGGGCATTCCCTGTCGTGTACCACCCCCCAAATGAAACACATTCTTTTTGAAACTTTTGGGGCTTTCATGATGTGGGGAAAATAAACACTTTTCAAACAGGTTCCGTAAAACCTTGTTTTAGGGGGTGTCCACCTGATGTGGGTTTTTTGGCTCTCTGACAGAGATCAAAAAATTTTCGATCTGAAACTAAGGGTTTTACAAAGAGAATTTTTAAAAGAAATTTTCTGGGGCCCGTTTTAAAAAAAATTTTATCTTTAAAAGGGGTTTTGTGGTTTGGGGTTTGTTTGTTTGTTTTTTT
>CM065742.1:41092588-41095088 GCA_033310375.1 Conus canariensis
CGGGAGCTGTAGCGTCTGGTCAGCAGGCACGGCGCTTGGCAGAAAGGTGCTGGGGCCACTGACAACCCGCAACTACTACGGTTGTCCTGAAGATGATTGCAGGAAAGGCTAGTTTCTACTAGCTGTTGACCCCGGACCCTTCATCAATCCCCCCCCCCCCCCTTCCTACACTGATCTCTTCCTGCCTGCTACTACGCCCGCAGACTCTCCCCGCCTCCCCCCCCCCCCCCCCTTTCTCACCAACAGTCTCTCTCTCTCTCTCTCTCTCTCTCTCTCACTCTCTCTCACTCTCTCTTTCCTTTCTCTCACTACCTCTCTCTCTTCTCTCAGTCTCTCCCCACCCCTCTCTCTCTCTCTCTCTCTCTCTCTCTCTCTCCTCTCCCGTCCCTCCTGTTGTTCACTACGCTAACAGGTGAGCTGTACTGTGGTGAGTGCTCAACTCTGATAGTTCGTTTCTGACCTTAAGGCATGTATGAAAGATTCCCTTCGTTCGAAGGCCCATTCCAAACAGCTGTGTGGACGACAAAACCGTCACAAAATGTCCTCTCTGTCAACACTCCCCCCCCCCCCCCCAAAAAAAAAAAAAAATGACCAAAATTTCACATTTAGGTATAATACACGCCATGTGAATAAATATACATCTTTGTAACATCTGCTGTTCATTTATTTTCCTTTCCGCTCTCTTTGCTTTGTCACTGATGTATGACTTTCAGTTGGTAGGTAGGTATGTAATGTTACTTATAGCCCCGTTAGTGTCGTGTCACTGATGTATGACTTTCAGTTGGTAGGTAGGTATGCAATGTTACTTATAGCCCCGTTAGTGTCGCTTCTGATGTATGACTTTCTTGGTGGTAGTATGTAATGTTACTTATAGCCCGTTAGTGTCGTGTTACTGATGTATTCTTCAGTGTAGGTAGCACGTCATATTACTTATAGCCCCGTTAGTGTCGTTTTCTGATGTATGTCTTTCAGTTGGTAGGTAGGCACGTCATATTACTTATAGCCCCGTTAGTGTCGTCTTTCTGATGTATGTCTTTCAGTTGGTAGGTAGGCACGTCATATTACTTATAGCCCCGTTAGTGTCGTGTTACTGATGTATGTCTTTCAGTTGGTAGGTAGGCACGTCATATTACTTATAGCCCCGTTAGTGTCGTGTTACTGATGTATGACTTTCAGTTGGTAGGTAGGCACGTCATATTACTTATAGCCCCGTTAGTGTCGTGTTACTGATTATGACTTTCAGTTGGTAGGTAGGTAGTATTGTTACTTATCGCCCAGTTAGTGTCGTTTCAAAGTGAATCTCATGTTTCTGCTCTTCTCCGTATCTGCCCACAGTTTGGAATTTTCCATCTTTGCATCTTAAGCACTCTGCCTTCGTTTTGACCCTTCAAGTCCAAACTTAAAGTCCAGTGTGTGTGTGTGTGTGTGTGTGTGTGTGTGTGTGTGTGTGTGTGTGTGTGTGTGTGTGTGTATGTGTGTGTGTGTGTGTGTGTGTGTGTGTTTTGTGTGTGTGTGTGCGTGCGTGCGTGCGTGCGTGCGCGCGTGCATGCGTGCGCGCCTCTGTGTGTGTGTGTGTGTGTGTGTGTGTGTGTATGCGCGCGCGCGTGCGTGAGTGCGTGCGGGAGGACAGAGAGAGAGAGAGACAGACAGACAGAGAGACAGAGAGACAGAGACGAGAGAACAGAGAGAGAGAGAGAGAGAGAGACAGACAGACAGACAGAGAGACAGAGACAGAGAGAGAGACAGAGAGAGAGAGAGAGAGAGAGAGAGAGAGAAAGACAGACAGACAGACAGAGACAGAGAGAGAAGAGAGAGAAGAGAGAGAGAGAATGTGTGTGTATGTGTGTGTGAGGGGGGGCGCAGGGGGGGGGGGGGGTGGCGCACGCGCACGTGTGTATGTCGTGTGTGTGAGTGTGAGTGTGTGTGTGCTTGTGTGTGGTGTGTGTGTGTGTGTGTGTGTGTGTGTGTGTGTGTGTGTGTGTGTGTGTGTGTGCGTGCGTGCGTGCGTGTGTGTGTGTGTGTTTGTTTGTATCTGTCTGTCTGTATGTCTGTGAATATGTGTGTGTGTTGTGTGTGGTGTGTGTGTGTGTGTTGTTGTGTGTGTTTGTTTGTATCTGTCTGTTGTATGTCTGGTGAATTGTGTGTGGTGTGTGTGTGTGTGTGTGTGTGTGTGTGTGTGTGTGTGTGTGTGAGTTTTTTTTCTTTCTGTCTGTCTGTCTGTCTGCGCACACGCATGCCTAGCCGGAATGGATCGTGTTAACTGATCGCAATAATACAGTTACACATGCATACTCATGCCTGTGTGTGGAGAGAGGAGAGAGAGAGAGAGAGAGAGAGAGAGAGAGAGAGAGAGAGAGAGACAGAGAGAGAGAGAGACAGCAGACAGACAGACAGACAGACAGACAGAGCGTATCTACATGATCTGATTCGCATGAAAAGACAGTGTTCTCCTTCCCCTCCCCCTCCACCACCTCCTCTCCCCCTCTTTTCCCGAAAAAAG
>CM065742.1:41105088-41107588 GCA_033310375.1 Conus canariensis
CACATTTCTACTGAAGATAAACTGCAAGACAGTTCAATAGCATTCAAAGTGTTTCTCGCCCCATTTTTTTGCGAGAAGGTCAACATATTCATTGTGATAAATTCCACAATGGGATAGTATCCAACAAAAGTCAACATTGGACCCTTTCAGTTGAATGCAATGAATTAAATATTTTATTTCAAAGATAACATTATTCTTGTAATTAAATGATGAAGTAACGGATTGCAAGACTGATATAGAATACACACTAGAAAGAACATTTAACAGATTTAATGGTAGATCAATCAAATATGACAGAGCCATAGGAATAGCTCTTACTTCGGCTGTAAAAATCGAAATGTGTGGGCCAAGATGATAGGACTTTTCAACTTTTAAAGATGGAAAAACAAAGCCAGAGCCGGCATGATGATCTTCTAGCACAGAACCGTCAGTATAAACCTTAAGATGATCAGAATAAGTTTCAGATACATATGTTTTAACTGTTGTACTTAACATATTTGGATTGTCATCTTTTCGTATATCTGTGTAATTAAAGTCAAAACTACCTTTCGTTAATTCCCAAGGACGAACAGGCGTGACATTCATCATGGGGGCAACACTTTTCGGGGTGATATTGGAGTCTTCAAATAATTCAGAGACATAATGTGCTACAGTCTGTAACTTATTTCTATTCCTTGCTTCCTTTGAATAGTCAGTATCAGATCTTATGTCTATCTCTGCTCGAAGTGAATTTTTGACGGTGTTCGCTCTTATTTCATACTTTGCTGATGTCAGCTTTCTCATTTCATCAAGAGGTAAAACACCAGCCATGCTATGTGATTTCGTTGTGCTCGTATGAAGAGGAACACCTAGAGCCAGTTTAATGGCTTTGCTATCTAAACTTTGTAATTTGTTTAGGGACGTCTTTGGAGCAGAAAAGAATACCTCCTGACCATGCATTAATCTAGATCTAACAAGTGAAATCGCAAGATGGACAAGAGTTTTCGGGTCCTGACCCCAAGTTTGTTTAATTACTATCTTTAAAAAATTCACACTTTTCATTGCTTTTGATAGCATGGTGTCAAAGTGTTTTATCCAGTTTAATTTTGGCGTAAGATAAAGCCCCCAAAATTTTACTTCAGTTTTGTAAGTAATATCATGACCATCAATTTGAAGTTTAGGTAGCTTTTTTTGGATCAGCACCATTGTTGAAAAGAACCATGCTGGGTTTTTAAACTGAAAATTCTAAACCATTAATTATCATACATTTGTTTAGTTTATCAAGCTCTGTCTGAAAGAATCTGTTTATATGACTAGTAAAGCTTAATCCGGTCTTTTTCCTCAAAGGGACATTCATCCACATTGCTATGTCGTCGGCATACTGTACTACATTAATGGATTTGGACAGACATTTTGGAATATTATATAACATGATGTTAAAAAGCAAAGGAGCGATTATAGATCCCTGAGGAATCCCCATGTTGATTTGCCTTGAAGAAGACAAAGTATTCCCTATTTTTGTGATAATTTCTCTCCCTGTCAGGAAAGATTTAATAAACTGATAAATACTGCCACTTAACCCAATATTTTTAAGTTTAAAAAGTAGTGTCGCGTGCCATATACGGTCATAAGCTTTCTTTTTTTCATAAAAAAAGTTGCTAATACACTTTTACGTTTGGCAAATTGTTGCTTTATTTGTGTGGTAAGTTTATCTAAATGATCTATCGTAGACCTGCCTTCCCTAAATCCAGCCTGATTGACGGGAATGATTTGCTTCTTCTCACAAAAACATGTTAATCTTCTTAAAATAACTTTTTTTCCATAATTTTTCCAACATATGATGTGAGGGGTATCGGTCTGTAACTTGACGCCTCTGACCGCGGTTTGGCTGCTTTAAGTATAGGAGGACTGAAGTTTTCCAAACACTTGGAAGACTTCCTGTTTCCCAACATTTAAGATAAAAAAAAATTGTGTAGAATTAAGCACCGTTTCTTTGGAAAATGGCTGACCATGCTGGAGGAAGTACCATCACACCCTACGGCAGCTTTTTTTTTTATTTGTAAAGGACTCAATGGCGTCTTCCATGTCATTAAAAGAAATAGGGGAATTTATCAAATGTTCATTATCCGGAACAGGATCTCTGTACTTCTCCTTTAGTTCATTGCTTTTTCTCATATCAAGTTGGGTTAGTGTCAATCCTTCATCACTACAGATTTTGGCAAACACGTCAACAAATGTTTAGGCCTTTTCCAAGGGGGTTGGGAAGCTCTTATCCTTTAACTGGTCACTGTGGGAGACAGAAACCGTTTTTTTTCCCCACACTTTGCGTGCATCTTTGTAGTCTGACACTTCGTGAGCACAATACTTAGACCAATATTGTCTCTTTGCTTGTGCACAAACTCCAGTGCAATAGGTTTTAGCTTTTTTTCATTCCCATATGATTAGATTCCTCAACCAATGTTTATACGTGATTTTTTTTGTTTTTGTTTTTTCTTAACAGCATCTGCATATGCTTGATTCT
>CM065742.1:41112588-41117588 GCA_033310375.1 Conus canariensis
GCGAGGACTGTGTCATTAATTGTGCGTCGATTGTTGACCCTCTCAGGCGAGGACTGATGTCATATTTTGCATTGTTGACCCTACTCAGGGCGAGGACTGGATGTCATTATTTGCATTGTTGACCCTACTCAGGGCGAGGACTGGATGTCATTATTTTGCATTGTTGACCCTACTCAGGGCGAGGACTGGATGTCATTATTTGCATTGTTGACCCTACTCAGGGCGAGGACTGGATGTCATTATTTTGCATTGTTGACCCTACTCAGGGCGAGGACTGGATGTCATTATTTTGCATTGTTGACCCTACTCAGGGCGAGGACTGGATGTCATTATTTTGCATTGTTGACCCTACTCAGGGCGAGGACTGGATGTCATTATTTTGCATTGTTGACCCTACTCAGGGCGAGGACTGGATGTCATTATTTTGCTGGATTCTTTGATTGTTGACCCCTCAGGGGGGCGGTTATTTGCATGTTGACCCTACTAGGCAGGACTGGATGTCTTATTTTGCATTTTGACCTCTCAGGCGAGGACTGGATGTCATTATTTTGCATTGTTGACCCTACTCAGGGCGGACTGGATGTCATTTTTTGCATTGTTGACCTACTCAGGGCAGGACTGATGTCATTATTTGCATTGTTGACCCTACTCGGGCGAGGACTGGATGTCATTATTGCATGTTGACCCTACTCAGGGCGGACTGGATGTCATTATTTTGCATTGTTGACCCTACTCAGGCGAGGACTGGATGTATTATTTTGCATTGTTGACCTACTCAGGGCGAGGACTGGATGTCATTATTTTGCATTGTTGACCTACTCAGGGCGAGGACTGATGTATTATTTGCATTGTTGACCCTCTCAGGCGAGGACTGGATGTCATTTTTTTGCATGTTGACCCTACTCAGGGCGAGACTGGATGTCATTTTTTGCATTGTTGACCCTCTCAGGGCGAGGACTGGATGTCATATTTTGCATTGTTGACCCTACTCAGGGCGGGACTGGATGTCATTATTTGCATTGTTGACCCTACTCAGGCGAGGAGGATGTCATTATTTTGCATGTTGACCCTACTCAGGCGAGGACTGGATTCATTATTTGCATTGTTGACCCACTCAGGCGAGACTGGATGTATTATTGCATTGTTGACCTCTCAGGGCGAGACTGATGTCATTATTTGCATTGTTGACCCTACTCAGGGCGAGGACTGGATGTCATTATTTGCATTGTTGACCTCTCAGGCGAGGACTGGATGTCATTATTTGCATTGTTGACCCTACTCAGGGCGAGGACTGGATTCATTATTTGCATGTTGACCTATCAGGCGAGGACTGATGTCTTATTTTCATTGTTGACCCTACTCAGGGCGAGGACTGGATGTCATTTTTGCATTGTTGCCCTACTCAGGGCGAGGACTGGATGTCTTATTTGGCATGTGACCCTACTCAGGGCGAGGACTGGATGTATTATTTGCATTGTTGACCCTACTCAGGGCGAGGACTGGATGTCATTATTTGCATTGTTGACCCTACTCAGGGCGAGGACTGGATGTCATTATTTTGCATTGTTGACCCTACTCAGGGCGAGGACTGGATGTCATTATTTGCATTGTTGACCCTCTCAGGCGAGGACTGGATGTCATTATTTGCATTGTGACCCTCTCAGGGCGGGACTGGATGTCATTATTTGCATGTTGACCACTCAGGGCGAGGACTGGATGTATTATTTTGCATTGTTGACCCTACTCAGGCGAGGACTGGATGTCATTATTTTGCATTGTGACCCTACTCAGGGCGAGGCGATGTCATTATTTTGCATTGTTGACCCTACCAGGGCGAGGACGGATGTCATTATTTTGCATTGTGACCCTACTCAGGCGAGGACGGATGTCATTTTTTGCATTGTTGACCTACCAGGGCGGGACGGATCATTATTTGCATGTTGACCCTATCAGGCGGACGGATGTCATTATTGCATTGTTGACCTACTCAGGCGAGGACTGGATGTCATTATTTGCATTGTGACCACTCAGGCGGCTGGATGTCATTATTTGCATTGTTCCCCTCAGGCGAGGACTGGATGTCATTATTTTGCATTGTTGACCCTACTCAGGGCAGGACTGGATGTCATTATTTGCATTGTTGACCCTCTCGGCGAGGACTGGATGTATATTGCATTTGACCTCCGGCGAGTGTCTTTGTTGTCCCTCAGGCAGAGGAGTATTTTGCGTGACTTCGGGACTGATGCATTGCATGACCTACTCAGGCAGGATGATGTATTATTGCTGTGACCTCTCAGGCAGACGGTATTTGCTGTGCCTACGGGGGATGATTTTGCATGTTGCCTCGGGGAGTGTATATTTCATGTGCCTCAGCGAGACGATGTCATATTGCATTGTCCCGGCGCTCTCCCTCAGCGGGTGGATTTTGTTGTGCCTACGCGGGATTATTGCGTTGACCCTTCAGCGAGGACTGGATCTATTCTTGCCCTCGGCAGACGAGTCATTATTGCATTTTGACCCAGGCAGCTGAGTAATTGCATTGTTGCCCTCCAGGCGAGACTGGATGTCATATTTTGCATGTGACCTACTCAGGGCGAGGATGGTGATTATTTGCATTGTGACCCCTCAGGCGAGGACTGGATGTATTATTCATTGTTGACCCTACCGGCGAGGACTGGATGTCATTATTGCATTGTTGACCTATCAGGCGAGGACTGGATGTATTATTCATTGTGACCCTACTAGGCGAGGACTGATGTCATTATTTTGCATTGTTGACCCTACTCAGCGAGGATGGATGTCATATTTGATTGTGACCTACTCAGGCAGATGATGATTATTGTTTTGACCTATAGGGCGAGGACTGTGTATATTTGCATTGTTGACCCTACTCAGGCGGCTGGATATTGATGTTACCCTTCAGGCGAGACTGATGTCATTATTTTGCATTGTTGACCCTCTCAGGGCGAGGACTGGATGTATTATTTTGCTTGTGACCCTCTCAGGGCGAGGACTGGATGTCATATTTTGCATTGTCCTTCAGGGCGAGGACTGGATGTATTATTGCATTGTTGACCCTCTCAGGGCGAGGACTGGATGTCATTATTTGCATGTGACCCTACTCAGGGCGAGGACTGGATTCATTATTTGCATTGTTGACCCTACTCAGGCGAGGACTGGATGTCATTATTGCATTGTTGACCCTACTCGGGCGGACTGGAGTATTATTTTGCATTGTTGACCTACTCAGGGCGAGGACTGGATGCTATTTGCATTGTTGACCTACTCAGGCGAGGACTGGATGTATTATTTTGCATTGTGACCTACTAGGCGAGGCGGAGTCTTATTGCATTGTGACCCTACTCAGGCGAGGACGGATGTATTATTTGCATGTTGACCTATCAGGGCGAGAGGATGTCATTATTTGCATGTGACCTACTCGGGCGAGGACTGGATGTCATTATTGCATGTTGCCCTCTCAGGGCGGACTGGATGCATTATTTTGCATTGTTGACCCTACTCAGGGCGGGTGGATGTCATTATTTGCATTGTTGACCCTACTCGGGCGAGGACTGGATGTCATATTTGCATGTTGACCCTCTCAGGGCGGAGGATGTCATTTTGCATTGTTGACCCTACTCGGGCGAGACTGGATGCATATTGCATTTTGCATTGGAGACTGAGCATATTGCATTTTGCTTGGGCGACTGGAGCATTATTTTGCATTGTTGACCTACTCAGGGCGGGCTGGATGTCATTATTTTGCATTGTTGACCTACTCAGGCGGACTATTTGATGTATTTCATGTGACGACTGGGCAGATGGATGTCTAATGGGCTGTTGGCTATATGGCTGTGACTGGGATATTGGATGTCCTATTCATGTGAGCCCTGGATGATGATTTGCATTTTGTTCATGTGACACCAGGCGGATGTATTTTGTCTGTTATCATGTGCACGGCGAGGACTGGATGCATTATTTTGCATTGTGACCTCAGGCAGGCTGATTTTATTTGCATTGTGACCCTACTCAGCGAGGATATGTTTATTGCATGTTACCTACTGGCGGACTGGTGTTATTGCATGTTGACCCATCAGGCGGACTGATGTATTATTCATTTGTACCAGGCAAGGACTGGATTCATTTTGCATGTTACCCACAGGGCGAGGACTGGATGTCTTTTTGCTTGTACCCTACTCAGGGCGGGACTGATGATTTTGGCTAGGTGGCCTGCAGGTAGGATGGTGCTCATATGTTGATTTTTGATCCCTACTCAGGGCGAGGACTGGATGTATTTATTTGCATTGTTGCCTACTCAGGGCGAGGACTGGATGTATTATTTTCATTGTTGACCCTCTCAGGGAGGTTTCTGGATGTCTATTTTGCATTGTTACCTGGCAGCGAGGGATGGATGTCATTATTTTGGCATTGTTGACCCTACTCAGGGCGAGGACTGGATGTCATAAATAAAGCACTTTCGTGACCTATCCGGGCAAATATGAATTTTGTCTTGTGCCTCTCAGGCACTGGATTCTTATCTTTCTTCTCCCTCTCGCAGACTGGATGACTCTCATGTTCTCTCTATATCCGAGATGATGAAATGAATCACTGTAAGTGACTATAGCAAAAGGGCGGGTGGGACGTGACAGGCAGGGTGGGATGCAGGGTGACGCTACAGGCAGGGGCATCAACGGCAGGGTGAAGGACAGAGAGGGCAAAAGCAGGGTGGAAGGACAGGAAGGGGTGCAGGGTGGAAGGACAGGAGGGGGGATAGGCAGGGTGGAAGGACAGGAGGGGGGATAGGCAGGGTGGAAGGACAGGAGGGGGATAGGCAGGGTGGAAGGACAGGAGGGGGATAGGCAGGGTGGAAGGACAGGAGGGGGATAGGCAGGGTGGAAGGACAGGAGGGGGATAGGCAGGGTGGAAGGACAGGAGGGGGATAGGCAGGGTGGAAGGACAGGAGGGGGGATAGGCAGGGTGAAGGACAGGAGGGGATAGGA
>CM065742.1:41127588-41140088 GCA_033310375.1 Conus canariensis
GAGAGAGAGGAGGGAGGGAGAGAGAGAGAGAGAGAGAGAGGAGGGAGGAGAGAGAGAGAGAGAGAGAGAGAGAGGAGAGAGAGAGAGAGAGAGAGAGAGAGGAGAGGGAGGAGGAGGAGGCACGCAGTAGCAAAGTCACTGACAATGTGGTACATGTACGAAAGAGAGAGAGAGAGAGAGAGAGAGAGAGAGAGAGAGAGAGAGAGAGAGAGAGAGAGAGAGAGAGAGAGAGATTGATTGATTGATCTTTAATACGCAAGGATGAAGATTTTAGGCCAAAGCCTAGTCTTACAATCTGTCCTTGTCATGCATGCATTATTTCAACACATATCGTTCATACTGACAATTCAACATAGCAACACTGTGATCTCATTCTACAGTGTTAAGCAGACTTTTTTTTCCATAAACGTGATAATGATATGGTGGATAGTGAAACGGAAGGAAACAAACAAACAAACAGACAAACAAACAAACAAAAAAACCTACAGAGAGAGAGGTCGGAGGATGAGGGAGGGGGGGGGGAGGAGAGAATGGTAGGTAGGGGAGGAGAAGAGGGATGGTAGACAGAGTTGGGGTGGGGATGAGCGATTTAATGAAGTAGTTTATATGTTTAGACAGTGTATTCAAAGTATGGCTTACAAAAAGACTTTGCCAATGGACGCCAATGATTTAATCGAATAATCAAATTATTAAGATATAAAATATTTATGTAAATGCTTCTTGAAAAGTTTTAACGTATTCGTACTTTGTAGACTAGGTGGAAGTGAGTTCCAGATATATAGTCCAGAGTAAGCTAGGCTTGTTTTGTATTGATCAATGCGTGGGTAGGGGAGAAGGAATTTCTTCGAGCCAGAAGAGCTGTTCAGTCTTGTGAAAAGGGCATTGATATAACACGGCATAGTATCTGTCGAGATTGTAAACATAAATGATGCCTTGCTGAATTCTAGTTGCTTTCTCAGAGGAAGCGTGTTTAGCGCTTTTAGTTTTTTCATCTGTTGTTAGAGGTACGGCTGGATGGAGTAGCTTTGTTGCACGTCTATGGAGAGAATTCAGCCTTTTTTGTGAGCATCACTACGGGATCCCGTCCCACGCTGTTGAAGCGTAATTGATACGCGACATTATGTGTGCACTGAAGAAAAGTTTATGCACGGCACTGTTGATGTAGCGCTTTAACTGAGATAACAGAAAAATGTTTTTGAGACTACTTTGCATACAATATTGAAATGAGATTGCCATTTCAATTCTTTGTCTATCGTTACCCCTAAAACACGATGCTCATCCACCTGCTCGATAGAAGTGCCATTCAACTGAAGTTTTAGGCAAAGAGGAGTCACTTGGTGCTTTTGGCGGGTAGCTATAATCATAGACTTGGTCTTGGCTGGGTGTATGACCATTGAGTTTGAATCACATCAGTCTGACACGTCATTAAGACTTTCCTGGAGAGATGTTTCTGTTGTTTGTAGATCACTACCATTTGTTTGGATCGACGATTCATCAGCAAATAAATCTGTCGTGACCTTTTCATCTAATACGGACACTGGTAAATCATTGATGAAGATGCAGAATAGGAGGGGGCCTTGTACTGAGCCTTGTGGGACTCCATGTCTGACAAAGTCTGAAGCGGAAGTTTTGCAATTAAGCACCACATATTGAGTCCTATTGTTCAAGTATGATTTGAATAATGAGACTGTCGAGGAAGGTTCAAGTAGATAGATAGTTTCTTTAAAAGAATGGAATGATCAACAAGATCAAGAAGTCAAGAAAGACAACCCTTGTCATTTGTGATTGGTTCATATTTGAAAGCCATGAGTCACACATTCGTGATAATGCTGTGTGGCAGGAGTGATTACATCGGAATCCAGATTGGAGTGGGTGAAATAGTTTGTTTTCCTCAATGAACTGAGATACGTGTGCGTGTAAGTGTTTTTGGAGGGGTTTGGATAGAACTGATAGTAAAGATATAGGTCTTAAATTATTTGGATCTGACGAATCATTTGATTTTGGAAGGGGGATCACTCTGGCACTTTGGAACGCTTGAAAGAAGACATTAGTGTCAATGGATAAATTACATTTGTATGTAAGAGACTCAACAGTGTAAGGTTAGAGCGAGTTTGAGAAGAAATGCGGGTGTGTTATCAGGACCCATGGATATTTTTTATTCTTTAACAGCGCTATGTGCATTCCTACGTCATGTAGAGCGAGAGAGGGAATCTTGAGTGAGTTGCAAGATCCAAGTCTTTTTTTGCAAAATGATATTAGAGAAGTCGGACATGAAATATTTATTAGATACTCTTACAGTCTGTGAAGCTTGAGTAAGGATATCTAAATGTGCATTACATTGGTCCGGAGTGATGTTTGTAGTTGAATTTTGTGAATCTGTACGCTGTTTGTGTACAAAAGTGTTTGTTGCCCCCAAATGGGCGCTATGGTTTTTGCATCCGTAATCGTTTGACTAAAATACCCTCTTTTGGCTTTTTTCAACTTGATTTGAAACAAAGTTCCTCTGCTCTTTGTATTCGTCGAACAAATTTGCTGCCTTGCGTTGGTCACGTAGAATCATTTCCTGCAGCAATTCTGGTGTTAACCATGGGTTCATCTGGGGATGTTTAACTCTTTTTTGATGTAACGGTGCGTGTTTATTTCTGATGGTGAGGTATGTTTGGTACCAGAATGATAGTGCATCACTGATGTCAGAGTAATTATAAGTTAAGTGAAATGGGGAAATGCTTAAGTCGTGGTGGTTTTGGAAGCCTGAAGGACCACGTGCAGAAGACTGGACAATGATCACTAAGACCAGAATGTACCACTGAAACATCTAATATTGCAGATTTGTTGTTTGTGTATATATGTGATCAATAAGAGTCGCAGTTGTTCTAGTTATTCTCGTTGGGGTTTGTACAAATTCATGGAGTGCATTAAGTGAAAGTGTGCTTGTCCAAGTTGGTTGTTGTTTTAACACATCAATACTACAGTCTCCTAACAATAGAATATTTGAATTTTTGTGACAGATCCGATCCATCATTTGTACAAAGCTGTCATACCATTCGTATGTGGAAGATGGGTTCCGATATACATTTCCGATTATTAATGGCGGCGATTTGGAGTTTTTTTTTTAAATTTCAATCCAGATACATCCAACAAGATCAGTTTCAAGATCAGTTCTGCGTCGGGTAACGTTGGCAATTGACGGGTGAATGTATGCAGCGAGGCCAGTATGTTGGGATTGATCACAGTCGCGTCGTTCTGTTTTGTAGTCAGGGATACTGATAAGATTATCCGTGATGCCAGAGTCTAGTCTTGTTTCACTGACAGCAAACACTTGTACTGGATGGGGTGACTGTTTTCAAAGTGAGGAGATTTCATGGACCTTGTTAAATAAATGATAGACATTGAGATGTCCAACTTTAAGTCCTGGAGCAGAGGGAGTGTGTGAAGGCATGGGTGGTAAAGGAATACTGAGACTTCTTCTTCTCCTTCTGCGTACGCAGGCTGATACTCCTGCGGACACCCCCTGTACAGGGAATGGAGTTCTGTGTGTATGACCGTTTTTTTATCCCGCCATTAAGGCAGCCATACTCCAACTTCGGGGAAGGCGCATGCTATGTGTAACGTGTCATCCATACCAACGGCCAAACTGGCCTTCTCTTCCGAAAGTTGGTGATGGGATTTTACGTGTGTGCAAGATGTTATGCGTGCGTTCACACACGGAACCTCGGTTTATAGTCTCATTCGAAGGACTGTATGGGAAATGGAGTCAGCACCAATATTAACTCCGAGGGAAAAAAAAAAAACCCTGTACCGAAACGGCTCGGCGGAGATTCGAACCCGCAACCCCAAGATTACGAGTCCGGCGCTCTATCAACTGAGCTATTCCGGCCCCCAAATCAATTACTCCTCTGTATCTCTTTGCGAAAACACGGTCTTCGTAAATCGATTACGAAGACCGTGTTTTCACAAAGAGATACAGAGGATGATAGATCACTAAACCAGAAAACAGTCCATGCTAAGTAACGATGGTGGATGGCGTATAACGTTGACAAACGCGCAGAAGGAAAGGTAAACTATTAAGCCAAAGGACACAGACAACAGAATATATCTTCAGACAAATCAACAAGCCAGTAAAACAGCAAGTGACAAGAACAGGTAGTGGTTGGAGCACGATATCGAACAAACAAAAAGAAAGATAAACAAATGATTAAATTTGAATAAATGAATGGCGATTATACAAAGAGAAGCCAGTGCGTACAGTGGTACAAAGATGGAGGAGGATGTGAGAACAATCCACTTCAAAGCACAATTAGAGAGTGTGTAGATTGAAAAAAAAAGGAAAAAAAAAACCCCACAAAAACAACAACAAAAGAAAACTTGATAGTTTATAATTCACAAACAATCTGTGGCGGTAAGAAATTAGTCCTGGTTCCTGGAGAATTGAAAGAGGAGAGAGAGAGAGAGAGAGAGAGAGAGAGAGAGAGAGAGGGGGGGGAGCATGCAACAGCAAAGCCACAAATAAGATGTAGTACAGACAGACAGAGAGAGAGAGAGAGAGAGAGAGAGAGAGAGAGAGAGAGAGAGAGAGAGAGAGAGAGAGAGAGAGAGAGAGAAGCATGCAATAGCAAAGCCACAAATAAAATGTAGAACATGGAGAGAAAAGAGAGAGAGAGAGAGAGAGAGAGAGGAGAGAGAGAGAGAGAGAGAAGAGAAGAGAGAGAGAGAGAGAGAGAGAGGGCTTGGCATGTAATAGCTTGACTCATCGTGTCGCCCTGGGCAACTGGAGAGCGAGGCCCGCACCACCTCCCTGGAGCAGCACCTGAGCTGGTATGTAGTGGAGCACCTTGCAGTCTGACCGGCTGTGCCAAGGGAGAGAATCACGGCGGTCCCCGGGCGAGTTGTCTTCTCTTTGGCTGCCTCGGGTTTGGGGCCCTGTCTCTGGCAGTTATCGTCCGTCACCCGTCTGCCTGTAAATATCTGTAAAATTCAAAGTGGTAAGAAAAAGTCGAGTGACCATTCCACATCCATGTTGCGCCCAACATGAGGAGGTAAGTGATTTTGTCTGTTCTTTGTTGTCTTTGTCTTGAATGTTGTTCGTCTTGTCCGAAGAAGACCAAGCAGGTCGAAACGCGTCGTGTTTTGTCTTGTAAATTTTTTCTCTCTTTCGTTCCGCACAGTACTAATTTTTTTTTTTCTTTTGAGTTACCCTGAAATTTTTAAGGAGTAACCTCCGTTCATATATCCATTTTTTTCATCCATAAATATGAGGGCGCAATATAGTTTAACTTCTTTAAAAAAGAATTTTTGAAAAGCTTGGGAGGGAGGGTGTTGATGTATTTTAACTTAAAACAGAATAATGCAAAAGAAAGCTTGGAAACTGAAAGTGACTGCAGCCTTACTGGAGACATTGTGACAAGAACTGGGAGTGGGTCAGTGTTGTCCTCTAGGGGAAGGACTTGGAATATTTTCTTTCATAGAGTTATGTTACAACTTCACCTCCATCCTCTCTCTTACTAGTTATGGAAGGAGCAACTTTCCAGTACTAGTCATCGAAAGAAATTTTTATTTTTCTGGACTGTTAAAACTACTCCAGAGTGGCTCAGGAATAATTTTCCTTAGGCTTGTACACTTAAAAGTGCTTGTAGCTCCGAGAGACAGAATTAGAGATAAGTTCAAACATTCAATACTGAATGAACAATAAAGGACTGATACAAGGTAAGTGCACTTTCACACATCAACTTGACTTGTTTATACCAGGGTGAAATATTCAAATCAATTTAACAAAATCAGTTCAGGCTGATTTTTGTTTCCCACTTCTTTCGTCTTCATTAAGAGAGGGGAAGATCTGGGTGAGTTGAGTTGGAGTCCACTTGGAATATCAGAACTTATCTGATGTTGGAGAGGATAGTTGATCTCTCTCTAGTTGCTGTTGACTGATCCACTCTCTGTAGACCTGCTGATCATGTTCTGGGCTGCAGTGTTTGTCCACTACCAGGCATGCCCTGGGTCCCAGGATCTGGTTGCAAGACAAAACCTGGTTTGTAGTTAAGTAGCTGAGAATCTGGCTTGTCAAGTTATCACACTTGCCCTCTGGCTTCCATTAAATGTCTGAGATCTCAACCAACAAAGGATTAGACTAGCATAAATATATCTGCCCTAATTATCAGTCTCCACTTTCGTCCTGATTTTGAGAGGAGTTTAACAAAGGGTAGGAGACAGTTAAACAATGCTAGACAATGGAAGTCAAATAACTCTTCAGTTTTTCTTATAACTTAAATTGTAGTAACTTGGAATGCACTTAGCCCAAGTACACATATGGTGCAGACTTAGAGTCACTTACTACAAAGCATTCTGATAATCAGTAGTACTCATAAATCAGCAGTTTTCACCTCATACAGCTTTTCCAATCAGAATTCATCATTCAGTTATCTTAACAGATAGTATTCAATACTGGCAAAAGTCAGATGGTTGACAAAGAATGGTACTCAAGCATCTTAACCTGTGTTACCAAGTTGTGGCAAACTGGTACAATGAAATACTCATTCATCATCTCGCCAGATGTCACCAAGTATTGGCATAAAATCACACTGTCAAAACACATGGCCTACATATAAGCAATGCATAGTCTCAAAATTGAGAAAACCGTTTTAACTTACAGTTCCTCTGGGTGACCAGCGAAACTTAGACAGGATCAGAGTAGGTGAGATAAACTTTCACTCTCTCTGGTTGATGGCCTTTGGTAGAGCAGTGCTTGCTCACAATAAGTTTCCCCTTTTTGTAGGCTGAGCTGCCTAATCCATTTCCTATTCCCGTTGGCTGTGTGTCACTAAAGACAAAGCAAAGGGGAAGGGAGACGGGGGGTGGGGGGTGGGGGTGGGGGGGAGTGTTGGTGATCCCCCACCACTTACAGTGGGAGGTAGGGGTAGAAGATTCGAGAGCATTCTTTCTTAGCAGCTGGGGTTGGTTTTAGTGCACCTCCATGCTAATTGACAGTGCGCTGTTTAACGTAATCGCATCATGCCCAGTTTGAACGCACACACGATTGCCACGGCGTGTGGTAGGGGAAGGACAGGAAGGAGGGGGGAGGGGGGAGGGGAGTGAGGTGTAGGCTTCTCTCTGATCTAATGGAGAGAGAACACACATTCACATAAGGGGAGGGAGAGGAGAGAGGGGCCACCTGTATGGCAACATTCTCCATTTTCTGTGTCATTGTTGTCAAAGCCAGGCTGTCGGCTGGTTTCAAAGAGAGTTTCTGACAGACTGCTGGGAGAGTGGGGGTGAGGGGGGGGGGGGGGTTGAAAGGGGTGAGGGGGAGAGACAGAAAGTTGACGTATATTAGATTAGTAATCTTGATTGCTGTTTGTGAGAGAAGGGAGAGAGAAAGAAAGAGGGGAGTAGGGGGGGGGGGGGGGGGGGGGGGGGGGGGTGTGAGAGGGGAAGGAAGGGGAGGGAGAGCAGAGTAAACTTATATTGCCGATTAGTGGAGTTTAAAGGGAAGGAGGGTTTTTGTTGTGGTGTGTGTGTTGTTTGGCAAGAGGGTGGGTGTAGGAGTGGATGGTGTGGTTGTCAATTTCGTCACAAATAGGTCCACATATGTACAACTGAACACACAATGCAAGTCACGCTTCTTTCTGTCACACAAAGCATGACGAGTGGCCTGATGAGTCTGATTCCAGCGGACAAAAGGCCTTGGAGCAGGCATCATGAACAGTTCTGTCTTCTAGATGGATTAGGATGGTCTGCATAGCCTGCTAGTGGAGGATTTCACATTGATGATGTATTTCCCTGACTTTTATTCTCCTTGTCTTTATCTCTAGCCCCAGCCCCACTCCTTTTTTTTTTTTTTTCTTCTTTTGAATCTTTGCCAAATCATTAATGTCATGATGGAGGAATTGTTAGCCTGCAGTTGTTCCCCCCCCCCCCCCCCCCCCCCCCCCCCCCCCCACTACCGAATTGTTCAACATACAAAGCATGACAGCTAGGTACTTTGCAGTCATCATAGAAAGACTGAATTCTGGAAATATTTACTACAGCTAACAGTTGACATTTCCAGACATCTATATTGATGTCTATTTGTTGTTGTTGTTGTTGTTGTTGTTTTTGTGTTTCTGCACCCCCCCCCCCCCCACTTCCTCTCCATCTTCCTCTACTCTGCTAACCTCCCCCCTCACCTCTCCTTCCCTCCCATCCTCACCCCCACCTCCCCCCCCCCCACCTCCCCAAACACTGAATCCTATTCTGCAAGCAGACCAAAAGGGGAGAAACTCCGAAATCCATGTCCAAAATAACCGATTCCATCACGACTGGGCTGTTCAAACACAACTTTTCAAGCCCAAATGAGAATGTTCTCCTCAAGAAAACACAGAAACAAGCACGCATATGCACAAGCATGCATGCACGCACGCACGCACGCACAAAAGCTTGCGGCTCCGAGGAAATGTCTGGAGTCTGCGCAGACCTTCGACTATTTCTCTGATGAAACATCTCTCCTAACCTTGCTGTGTGAAGCAGGAATCGAACCCCAAGGATCCATGAATCAAAGACCCATGCTTTATCCACTAGACCCACCACACCACCAGGCAGGCCCCTGGCAGGGGGGAGGGGGAGGGGGGGGGAGATAAATCTGTTCTCGAGGGTCTCAGGACTAACACGACGTTAATCTCGCCAATCTGGAAATAGACGCGTGTGTGTGTGTGTGTGGTGTGTGTGTGTGTGTGGAAGTTGAGGAGAGGTTTGAAAGACGGTCAGAAGAGTGATATGTCGCCCTCTGTACGGGAGTGAAGACAAAACATATAGCAGTTCTCTGATGGTCTAGAAAACTCTGGATGAAAGACAGAGTAGAATACATGTAGCCTTCTTTTAAGGCTTGTAAAACACAGACAGTAGACAGCATGTATCCTTATGTCAAGATCTGTAAAAGACAAACAGCATGGTGCATATAACCTGTAAAAATCTGTAAAAGATAAACAGCAGAGTGCATGTAGCCCTCTGTAAATATCTGTAAAAGACAAAGAGCATAGTGCATGCAGCCTTCTGTAAAGATGTGTAAAAGACAAACAGCAGGATGCAAACAGTCTTGTATAAAGATGTGTAAACAGACAAACAACAGATAGCGTGTATTCTTCCATGAAGATCAATAAACTATAAACAGCAGAAACTGTACAGCCTTCTCTTCAGGTCTGTGACAGACAGACAGCGAAATGCATGTCGCCTATTGTAAAGATCTGTAAAAGACAAATAGCTGAAAGCATGTACTCTTCTGTAAAGGTCTGTAAATCTGTGAAAGACAAACAGCAGGGTGCATATAATCTCCAGTGAGTGCAAAATACAAATAGCAGAAAGCATGTAGCATTCTGTAAAAGTCTGTAAAAGACAAACAGCAGGGTGCATGTAGTCTCCAGTGAGTGTAAAATACAAATAGCAGAAAGCATGTAGCATTCTGTAAAGGTCTGTAAAAGACAAACAGCAGGGTGCATGTAGTCTCCAGCGAGTGTAAAATACAAATAACAGAAAGCATGTAGCATTCTGTAAAGGTCTGTAAAAGACAAACACAAGAGTTCATGTAGCACTGTGTAAAATTTGTTAAAGGCGTACAGCAGAATGCATGTAGCCTTCTGTACATGTCTGAAAGAGACAACCAGAAGAACATGTGGAGGCTTCTGTAAAGAATTGTAAAGGACAAACAGCTCAGTGGATGTCGCCCTCTTTTAAGATCTATATATGAAAAACAGCCGAATACACGTACCTTCTATAAAGATATGTAAAAGACAAACAGCAAGGTACATACGGCCCTCTGTAAAGATTTGTCAACGACAAACAGCATATAGCTTCCTACAAAGAACTATAAAGCCCACACACAGCGGAAAGGTCTATAAAAGACAGACACCAAAGTGCATGCAGCCTATTGTAAAGGTCTATAAAAGACAGACACCAAAGTGCATGCAGCCTATTGTAAAGGTCTATAAAAGACAGACACCAAAGTGCACGCAGCCTATTGTAAAGGTCTATAAAAGACAGACACCAAAGTGCATGCAGCCTATTGTAAAGGTCTGTCAAAGACAGACACCAAAGTGCACGCAGCCTATTGTAAAGGTCTATATATAAAAGACAGACACCAAAGTGCATGCAGCCTATTGTAAAGGTCTATAAAAGACAGACACCAAAGTGCATGCAGCCTATTGTAAAGGTCTATCAAAGACAGACACCAAAGTGCATGCAGCCTATTGTAAAGGTCTGTCAAAGACAGACACCAAAGTGCACGCAGCCTGTTGTAAAGGTCTATAAAAGACAGACACCAAAGTGCATGCAGCCTGTTGTAAAGGTCTATCAAAGACAGACACCAAAGTGCACGCAGCCTATTGTAAAGGTCTAAAAAAGACAGACACCAAAGTGCATGCAGCCTATTGTAAAGGTCTATCAAAGACAGACACCAAAGTGCACGCAGCCTATTGTAAAGGTCTAAAAAAGACAGACACCAAAGTGCATGCAGCCTATTGTAAAGGTCTGTCAAAGACAGACACCAAAGTGCACGCAGCCTGTTGTAAAGGTCTAAAAAAGACAGACACCAAAGTGCACGCAGCCTATTGTAAAGGTCTATAAAAGACAGACACCAAAGTGCACGCAGCCTATTGTAAAGGTCTAAAAAAGACAGACACCAAAGTGCATGCAGCCTATTGTAAAGGTCTGTCAAAGACAGACACCAAAGTGCACGCAGCCTGTTGTAAAGGTCTAAAAAAAGACAGACACCAAAGTGCACGCAGCCTGTTGTAAAGATCTATAAAAGACAGACACCAAAGTGCATGCAGCCTATTGTAAAGGTCTATAAAAGACGGACACCAAAGTGCACGCAGCCTATTGTAAAGGTCTATAAAAGACAGACACCAAAGTGCACGCAGCCTATTGTAAAGGTCTATATATAAAAGACAGACACCAAAGTGCATGCAGCCTATTGTAAAGGTCTATAAAAGACAGACACCAAAGTGCATGCAGCCTATTGTAAAGGTCTATCAAAGACAGACACCAAAGTGCATGCAGCCTATTGTAAAGGTCTGTCAAAGACAGACACCAAAGTGCACGCAGCCTGTTGTAAAGGTCTATAAAAGACAGACACCAAAGTGCATGCAGCCTGTTGTAAAGGTCTATCAAAGACAGACACCAAAGTGCACGCAGCCTATTGTAAAGGTCTAAAAAAGACAGACACCAAAGTGCATGCAGCCTATTGTAAAGGTCTATCAAAGACAGACACCAAAGTGCACGCAGCCTATTGTAAAGGTCTAAAAAAGACAGACACCAAAGTGCATGCAGCCTATTGTAAAGGTCTGTCAAAGACAGACACCAAAGTGCACGCAGCCTGTTGTAAAGGTCTAAAAAAGACAGACACCAAAGTGCACGCAGCCTATTGTAAAGGTCTATAAAAAGACAGACACCAAAGTGCACGCAGCCTATTGTAAAGGTCTAAAAAAGACAGACACCAAAGTGCATGCAGCCTATTGTAAAGGTCTGTCAAAGACAGACACCAAAGTGCACGCAGCCTGTTGTAAAGGTCTAAAAAAGACAGACACCAAAGTGCACGCAGCCTGTTGTAAAGATCTATAAAAGACAGACACCAAAGTGCATGCAGCCTATTGTAAAGGTCTATAAAAGACAGACACCAAAGTGCACGCAGCCTATTGTAAAGGTCTATAAAAGACAGACACCAAAGTGCACGCAGCCTATTGTAAAGGTCTATAAAAGACAGACACCAAAGTGCACGCAGCCTGTTGTAAAGGTCTATAAAAGACAGACACCAAAGTGCACGCAGCCTGTTGTAAAGGTCTATCAAAGACGGACACCAAAGTGCACGCAGCCTGTTGTAAAGGTCTATAAAAGACAGACACCAAAGTGCACGCAGCCTGTTGTAAAGATCCGCAAAAGACAAACAACGGAAAGCAATCAACCTTCTGTAAAGATATGTAAATGACAAACAGCAGGGTGCATGCAGATTCTGTATGGACCTGTTAAGGACAGACAGCAGATGGCATCCTGTTAACATCTGCAGAAGACAAACGATACACAGTTCAAGTCCGCAAAAGATAAACACCACAGTATAGGTACTCTTCTGCAAAGAACTTTAAAAAAACAACAAAAAAAAACAAAACAAAAACAAAACAAAAAAAAAACGAAAAAAAAAAAACCTCCACCAGCTTCCGTGGCACAGTGTTAAGTGTAACGGACTGTCGATTGGATAGTCGTGAGGTTTGCTTCCCATCAAGATCATTTAGTTCTGGCATTTGTCAGCCAACCCCAGCAGCCTTCTAAACTTCTAGAGTGGAGTTTGCCACGAGCTCAAAATAATGGGAATGCTGGGATCACACAGTGGAGCTGCATCCACTTAGTGGGGTGCATCTCTTGGAGCGTTGCTCAACTCTCCTGACCAACCCTGCAGGTGCCGGTATCTCTCGGGGCTGTTTGACGCCAGGGTACGTTTTGAATCCGAGCGTAGAGTCCAGCCCTGTTCTGTAGTCTTCGGCCGG
>CM065742.1:41145088-41150088 GCA_033310375.1 Conus canariensis
AGGGCCGGACACGTGATTCTGTGATTCTGGGGTTGCGGGTTCGAATCTCCGCTGGGCCATTTTGGTACAAAGGAAATTTTCCTTCGAAGTTTACATTGGCTCTGATTCCATGTCCCCCCAAAAGTCCTTCGAATGAAATTATAAACCGAGGTTCCGTGTGTGAACGCACGCACCACAAGATCCTGCACACACGTAAAATCCCAACACCAACATTCGGAAGAGAAGGCCAGTGTGGCCGTTGGTATGGATGACATGTTACACATAGCATGCACTTGCGTCAGAAATCGAAAGAATGAAGAAAACAAAAGCTGAATGATGATACTAACTGAATCATACGGTAACCAACCGAAGGTCGCAGCGGTAGGCAGCTCTTCAGCCGGTTCTACCCAGGTAGGCAGCCCGTTGTGTGAACGAGAGCATGGAATGTACAGCGCTTAGGGCTTGGTTTCTAACCGAGGATAGCCGCTTCGTAAGTACTCTTAATAATAATAATAACAATCATTATTGTTATTGATTTTTTATTATTATTATTATTGTTAATCTCATCATCATAATTCATGTGGTAGTGGTATGCGTTGTTTCAAAGAGAGGAGACTGCAGGCGAAAACTGAAACACATTTTCACAAGAAAGTAAAGGAACTGCGCCAGATAACAGGGACCAACACATTACAAAACAAAACACGACGCGTTTCGACCTCTTAGGTCTTCTTCAGGCAAGACCAACAACATTCAACAGTAAGCGGGCACTCTGTGTGTGTGTGTGTGTGTGTGTGTGTGTGTGTGTGTGTGTGTGTGTGTGTGTGTGTGTGTGTGTGTGGTGTGTCAACCTGTATTTACTTCTACATACAAAAGACACTGACAAAAGTCACCTCCCTCCCTCTCCGATCCCGAAACCCCCCCCCTCCCCCCCTTCTCCTCACTTCCTTGTTTTCCTTTTCTTTTTTCTCGTAGGAAAATAGTTATCATCTGTAACGAAAACACAGATAAGAGGGAAATCAGTCATTAACACTGTTTCCCTGTAGAAAACAAAAGTCTATCCTCAAAGGAAAAAAGTCACAAAAGGGAAACCATTCATTATCAGTTTCCCCAAGAAAACAAATATAAGCTGATAGAAAACATTGACAAAAGGGAAATCAGCCATTTTCACTATTTCCCATAGGAAAACAATTGCTATTTTCACAGAACACAGCAATAAAGGGGGGAAAAATCCATCGTCATCGCTGTTTCTCCACAGAAATCATGTGCTATCTTCCAAAAACAATAACAACAACAAAAACCAGGGATAAAGGGCCGGTGTGACTACTGTTTGGGCAGGGAGCACAACTGTTATCCTTAAACAGCGATCAAAGGGAAACCAATCACTATCACAGTTTCCCCATAGAAAACAAAAGCCATCCTCGGGGAAAAAAAAAAGTCACAAAAGGGAAATTACCCATTATTACTGTTTCCCCCCAAAAAACGATTGTTATCCTTAAACGTTGTGTGTGTGTGTGTGTGTGTGTGTGTGTGTGGTGTGTGTGTGTGTGTGTGTGTGTGTGTGTGTGAATGCCTTTGCTGTCACTGCCGACAGTGTGGCAGACATCTGTTACCACTGGACTATTAAAGCGAATAGAAATGATCGTGCAGAGTGTTGTCAACCCCCCCCCCCCTCCACCCCACCTCAACCTTACCTACACCTTCCCTCCCTCCCAGTGCCCCTCCCCTTCTGTCTGTCTGTCTGTCTGTCTGTCTGTCTCTCTCTCTCTCTCTCTCTCTCTCTCTCTCTCTCTCCTGTCCACACACTATATTTATAATAAACTTTCAGTACGGATGGGTCAGTACTTTTTCAGTGAAACTGACGTCTGTGTTACAGCTAGACCGACAATTGGTGGGAGAGAGAGAGAGAGAGAGAGAGAGAGAGAGAGAGAGGGGGGGGGGAGGGGGACAAACAGAGAAAGAGGGAGAGAGAAGGAGAGAGGCAAACAGACAGACAGACAGACAGTCAGGCAGGCAAGCAGACAGAACGAACGAACGAACGAAATTTTATTTTACAGGGTAATGAGATAAGCAATACAAATGCTTTTCTTCCACCCAGCCCTGGGGGACAGAGAGACAGACAGGCTGAGAGAGAGGCAGAGACTGAGAATGTGTGTGTGTGTGTGTGTGGTGTGTGTGTGTGTGTGTGTGTGTGTGTGTGTGTTGTGTGTGGAGAGAGAGAGAGAGAGAGAGTGAGAATGAGAGAGAGAGAGAGAGAGAGAGAGAGAGAGAGAGAGAGAGAGAGCATGAGAGAGAGGCAAAGAGAGACAAAGACCGACGGACAGACAGAGAGGCAGGGAGAGAGAGGCAGAGAGAGAGAGAGAGAGAGAGAGAGAGAGAGAGAGAGAGAGAGAGAGAGAGAGAGAGAGAGGCAAAGAGAGAGAGAGAGAGAGACAGACAGACAGACAGGCAGAAGGACAGACTAACAGACGGATAGGCACACGAAGAGAGGCAGAGAGATAGAGAGAGAAAGAGAGGGGGAAGGGAGAGAAGCAAAGTGAGAGAGAGAGAGACAGACAGACAGACAGACAGACAGAGGCGGAGAGAGGCAGAGAGAGAGACAGGGAGAGAGGCAAAGAGAGAGAGAGAGAGAGAGAGAGAGAGAGAGAGAGAGAGAAAACGGAGAGAGAAGAGAGAGAGAGAGAGAGAGAGAGAGAAGAGGAGAGAGAGAGATGCAGGGAGGTAGAGAAGCACAGAGAGAGAGAGTGACAGACAGACAGGGAGGCACAGAGAGAGAGAGAAAGAGAGAGACAGAGAGAGAGAGAAAGTGGGAGAAAGAGAGAGAGGGAGAGAGAGAGAGACAGTGACAGACAGACAGAGAGACAGAGACAGAGAGAGAGAGGGGGGGGGCAGACAGGCAGAGAGAGAGAGAGAGAGAGAGAGAGAGAGAGAGAGAGAGAGAGAGACAGACAGACAGACAAACAGACAGACAGACAGACAGACGTCACAAGGCCGCGCATTAAACGTCAGTTTTTCCCAACACCATTTGCCCAGCCTCAGAGCGAGGCTGGGATGTTGATGACACAAAAGAGACCCTTTCGTTGTCAATTAAACCTACCGCAACGATTCCAGACACCTCTGAAGAAATAAAAGTCATACTCAAACATTGACACCACACCTCCTCCCCGAAAATTGGACACAGGTAAGCAAAAATGGAAAAAGAAGAAAAATTAAAAAAAAAAAAAAAAAAAAGGAAACTGTAGGTGTGTATGTCGCTGAGCATGCGCTGGAAGCATATGAAGAAGATGGAAGTTTTAAAGTAAACACACACGCACGCGCGCACGCACGCACGCACACACACACACACACACACACACACACACACACACACACAACACACACACACACACACACACACACACACACACACACACACACAATTGAAGGAAATAACAGGACACACACAGACCAACAGACAGGGACTGGGGGTGACCAAAACTGAATGGTGGTCAAAGGCCAAAGGAAAAGCCAAAAGAGACATGATGATTCAGGAGATGAAAAAAGAAGAAGACCAAAAAAGACTCCAAAAAGCAGTCCAGCAGAGCCAGCAAGGGCAATGGACAACGTGGGAGAATGCACTCCAAAGAAGTCTCACTTGGAATGACATTTGGCACATGGCCCCTCTCAGGATCAGCTTCATTCTCAGATCTGCATATGACCTTCTGCCCTCAAATGCAAACCTGGTGAAGTGGGGGAAAACAGACGATCCTGCATGCCCCCTCTGCCATGAAAAACAAACAGTGGAGCATGTCCTAAGCTCATGTAAAGTAGCCCTGGCTCAAGGAAGGTACACATGGAGGCACAACCAAGTGCTCAAAGAAATTGTACAAGTAGTCTGGGCTAGTACCAACACCACAAAAGGGAAAATCAGGACTCCAAAAGCACCCGCAACATTCTTCACGGCAGGAGGCAGCAAATCATGGCCAAGAACAACAGTGCCACTCGAAACATGCAGGCAGAGTCTGCTGGACGGGGCAGATGACTGGGAGTGCACTGCAGACCTCCCAGAATGGAAGAGTCACCCAGAGATCATCAGCAAGAGTGGCATGAGACCAGACATAGTAGTCCACTCTAAGTCAACCAAGCAGCTGATCATGATCGAGCTCACGGTGCCATATGAGAACAGAATGGAGGCAGCTCAAATCTACAAGACTGAAAAGTATGCTGATCTGGCAAACAGCCTGAGGAGAGAAGGCTATCAGGTCAAAGTCCTCACTGCAGAAATTGGAGCTAGGGGGTTTGTAGGAACGTCTGCATACAGCCTCATGAAACAGCTCTCAGTTGCAGGGAAGGAAAAAACCAGAGCCCTGAAAGCAATGGCAGAAGCGGCAGAGAGGTGTTCAAGCTGGATCTGGTCAAGGAGGAACAAAAGTGAACTTCATAAGGCTTAATTTCCCTACAAATATCAGGTGTCCCTGTGGCTCAGTGGTTAAAGCGCGAGTCATTAAGTGGAAAATGAGCATGTCCAGAGGGTCATGGGTTCGAATCCCAGCCATGGCTCGTCCCAAGATGGAAAAAAAGGGGCAGCAGAGGGACATCCGGAGTCATGAACCGGGTGTGGCCCAACCCCCCTAGAGTGTCAGGAGATAAGGGCCGAAACACTTGCTTGAAGGGGGCTTCTCTTCTGAGGACTCTCTGCTGCCACGCTCTCCACGAGTTTCTTTCTACATCTGTAACGAAAACACAGATAAGAGGGAAATCAGTCATTAACACTGTTTCCCTGTAGAAAACAAAAGTCTATCCTCAAAGGAAAAAAGTCACAAAAGGGAAACCATTCATTATCAGTTTCCCCCAAGAAAACAAATATAAGCTGATAGAAAACATTGACAAAAGGGAAATCAGCCATTTTCACTATTTCCCATAGGAAAACAATTGCTATTTTCACAGAACACAGCAATAAAGGGGGGAAAAATCCATCGTCATCGCTGTTTCTCCACAGAAATCATGTGCTATCTTCCAAAAAACAATAACAACAACAAAAACCA
>CM065742.1:41152588-41154833 GCA_033310375.1 Conus canariensis
CACAGTGTGGCCACACTGTGAGCAAAGAGGTACAGAAGCTGGGGGAAGAGCTGAAAGCACCACACAGTGTGGCCACACTGTGAGCAAAGAGGTACAGAAGCTGGGGGAAGAGCTGAAAGCACCACACAGTGCGTAGCCACACGCCGCAATTAGGATTTTGCACTAAAGCACAATGTCACCCATGTAAGCGTTTTGAGACCTGCCATAAACTGGAGCCAGCTTGTAATGTTAAACTGATAATTGATCAAAAGAACAACTCCCCACCAATTATTTCCCTTGTTTTGAGGGATTTTCACCGATGAAATCACAAACGATCTTCAAATACATGACCTTCCCCTTAGCTGACGTCACATTTCCGGCCTTTGCATTCAGCCGCGCCCACATCTTTGCGCCAAGTTGAAGCGCCCAAATAGTCCCATTCCTTTGATTTTAATTGTCTGCTTGGAACCACCTGCCTTGTATCTTGATGGCCATATGCCAAAAAAAAAAAAAAAAAAAATGACGAGAATCAACTTTCAGACAGAATAAGAATTCTCAAAACAGTCTGATTGCGCTAGTCTATAAAAACTCGACTCCTTAAGCAAGGCCTTGGCGCGTTCATTTTTGGTGTGCAGCCTGTACTCAGCAAAGTAGAATCAGCGAGAAAGAGGAGCAAAAAGAAGAAAGCACATGACTGCTTCTTCTGATATCCCTTCCAGTGACCCTGGAAACCCTTCCAGCAGCCAGATTCAGGGACACTCTTAGTGGACAAAGAAACTCTTGAGCAGCATCTCTGGAGAACTTATTCCGACCCTCAGAGCGAAGCACCACTTGAAAACCTGAGCTTGGTACGGCCCTCAGTGCCACAGAGAAAGTGAAACGACAAGTCACCAACAGTGGATGAAGTAAAGCAAGAGATTCAGAGAGCCAAAGCCGAATATTCGTCTGGACCAAATGCAACATCTCACTTCCTTCATAAGAACTATCTCTGTGTTTTGCAGGGGCTCCACCAAATCATGAGAGCAGCAGGAAGGAAGCTGAAGACCAGTGACCAATGGATGACAGCTAATGGCGTGTACGTTCCCAAAGAGCAGAAGACGAACGACATCAACCAGTTCAGAACAATACGACTTAACAAACACTGATAGGAAAATCTCTATCACAGAAGCTAGACTGAGGAACTATCTTACAGAAAACGAGTACCTGGATGTGCCAGTCCAGAATGGAAGCATTCTGTGAGAGTATGGCTGTGTGATGACGATGTTCTACACGACAGGTCATGGTCTGGAACAGCTCTGACGTAAAGAACAGGGAAGCGGGGCTTGCTGGATGGAGTGGATGATGACAGGCAGTGCACAGCAGACCTTCCAGAACGAAAACACCATGCAGCAGTCATCAGGAAGAGCGGCCTAAGACCTGATGCAGCACACTATTCACGTTCATCAAAACAACTGATTCTAATTGAACTCACTGGACCGTATGAAAGCAGAGTGGAGCAAGCTCACATCTACCAGACTGAGAAGTATGACCGTCCAGAGTGGAGCAAGCTCACATCTACCAGACTGAGAAGTATGACCGTCCAGAGTGGAGCAAGCTCACATCTACCAGACTGAGAAGTATGACCGTCCAGCCAGCAACTTGAGGGAACCAGCGTGCATGCCACAGTCCTCGCCACACAGGCTGGAGTTTAGGGGACTGTAGGTTCACCAGCCTAAGGTCTCACCAAACAGCTCTCCCTTTCTGGTAAAAAAGGACCAGAACCATAAAGGCAATGGCAGAAGCAGCTGAGCAGACTTCCAGCTGGATCTGGTCGAGGAGGAACAAACATGAACTTCACAGGGCTTACAGTTCCCAGCTTGGAACAGCGTCCAAAGTGATGTGGGTAGGATGTCTGTCCAGAAGGCAATGCCTCGAGACCCCCGAAAAGGAGGTTCTGATTGGAGATGCTTCCTTGTTTGTTCTGTGTGCTCTTCTGTCAAGTCTGCCAGGCGATTCGGTGTCGTAAGCAGCATTCGTTTGGAGTCATGGGCGTGTATTTGTTTCGTCATGGGAGCAAAGAGTTACCCTACTTGTTTGTTATTTGCTGTTATTTGCTGTTTACTGTTCCCTGCCTCATTTCGTATTTACTTTCATTTCAATCAAATCGAGGTTACCTGTATTTGTTTCTGTTCGTCCGTACTTGCCAGACTATATTCAAGACCGAAAAGGCTGTGCCAGTCTTGAATAAAACCAGTTTGTATTTGTTCATTTCTCCAGTTGTTGTTGC
>CM065742.1:41157433-41174933 GCA_033310375.1 Conus canariensis
CTTACACTCCTCGTCATCATTTAGTTATTGTTGACGTCATCGCGCCGTTATTCATTACGAGCGTCGTCATCGTAGTCGTCATATCCGTCATTGTGCCACTGGTCATCGTTGTCGCTTTCATTCACTTACCATCGTCAACGTTGTCACTATTGTCATGGCATTATGATCGCCGTCGTCATACTTGTCTTTTTTTTTTTTTTTTTTAAATTGCACACATAAAGAAAGTATTTCACTGGACAACAGCGACAGTATTTACAAACATCAAACAAAGTCATGTAACATGTCACATAGTGTCCTCATAGATACATCATGACACTTAGAGAAAATACGTTACATAATCATATTTCAGTCATATTGTTCCATTTGATTCCCAAGGTCGCGGACAACATGCAAAACAAAGGGAATTATATTCTATGCATTATTAACATTATTCTTGTGTTAGTGTTATGTATGGAAACCATTTTGTCCCGTATTCTGCATAATTCATCTCCATCGAGTACATATGTTTGTCAATTTTATGTCTGTAGCATAGTTCCTTTAGAAACATTATTAGATTAGGTTTATCTTATTAATTCTATATTTGTATATGAAATATTTTCCCATTAAAATGATTAAGTCTAGCATATCATCTGTTTTTGTTTTCTCATCAGTACCAAACAATATAAGCTCTACATTAAATGACAATCTTTCACAGTGTGAACACTTACTTTTAGAATATTTTCAAGTTCTTTCCAGAAAGTATGTGCAAACTCACATTCCCACAAGTAGTGACCAATTGAATCCTTCTGTTTCAGAAATTACACATGTCACTATCCACAACCTACATTCTTTTCAAAATACTGTTAGTTACCAGAATTCTGTGACATATTTTAGCTGGAACCATTTCAGTTTTATAGGCTGAACAATTAAATAGTGGGGGAAAACAAGTGCAGGTCAACAATTCTTCCATCATTATAATAATGACTTGGCAAAGATTTGGAGGAAAAAAAAGCCATTGGACACGTTCAATGATCACGAACTTCACGCAAAGTTAAGATATTCGTCGTCACAACATCTTCCAGCTGACAGACACTCTCCAGAAAACATTGAATTTGATTTGCACAGACTGAGACACGGAACTCGGCCCCCTGCTCTACAAGTGTGTCTGTAGCTCCCAAGTTCGTCTGCTACGCTAGTTGACTTAGCTCTTGGTGTGTGGGTGTGTGTGTGTGTGGGTAGGCTAAATCTGTCTTCGTGCCTGCGTGTGTCACGTTACTTTGTGTCAGTGTGTATGTGTGTGTACGTGTGAGTGTGACTTCATCATGTTTATGGCCTTTTAATAGTTTTATCAAATTTGTTTTAGTTAAGCTGCTTTTTCAGTCTGTGTGTGTCTGTGTCAGCGTGTTTGTGGGCATGCGCAGAGGGTTGGCGGTTATTCAAGACATGCGCCAGAAGAAGGGAATCCCTTTTTTATCTGACCTTCACGCTTTAATTTCTAGATACTTCGTAGGAGGAACCGACACAAAACCCAAATGATATAGGTACAGAAGTAGAATGCGCTGAACCCACAGAGTTTGTACCCAGGAGTTAATCTCGTTGTAGAAGTAAGTTTACCGACGACATATAAGTACGGCCCCTGATGGTGGAGCTGAGAGCAGAGAGACCTAACGACTTTGTCAACTACATGCGCATGGAGTCTGCCTGTTCCAGGAGATGCTGCTCCGTCTGGAAGACCGCATAAACCGCCAAGTCACCAACTACCGCAAGCCCATTGAAGCTGGGTCAGGCTGGCCCTAACCCTACATCACCTGGCCACCGGAGAGACCTACAGAAGTCTGGCGTTCCAGTTCCGGGTGGCACACAACACCATTTCCAGGATTGTGAGAGATGCCTGCACTGCCATCTTTGAAGAATTCCAGGCTGAGGTCATCCAGCGGCCAACAACGCAGGGAAAGTGGAGGGCGATAGCTGACTGCTTCTGGACCAGAGGAACTTTCCACATTGCCTTGGAGCAGTTGATGGCAAACATGTGGCCATACAGTGTCCTGCAGACTCTGGTTCAGTGTACTACAACTACAAGGGGTTCTTCTCCATAATCCTCCTGGCTCTGGTTGATGCTGATTACAAGTTCATCTGGGCAGATGTCGGAGCCATGGTTCCACTTCTGATGCTGCGGTCTTCAACAACTCCGCTCTTCGGCCGCTATGAGGATGGTACCCTTGGCTTCCCTGATCGAAATGCAATGCCGAATGATGACCAAGATGTTCCATATTTCATCATTGGCGATGACGCTTTTCCTCTCCGTACCTGGTCGATGAAGCCATTCTCAAAACGCAACATGAGTTGGATGTGAGGATCTTCAATTACAGACTTCAAGGGCCTGGCGATTGTGGAGAACGCCTTCGGCATCCTGGCGAACCGCTTCATGTGCCTCCTTACTACAATGCGGCAAGAACCGAAACAGTCACAACCATAGTTTTTGCTACCTGACACTCCACAACCTCATGAGACTGAGATATCCCACTCTGCAGAATGCTGCCCTCGACAATGAAGATGATGACCACAACCTAGTGCCCGGAGCGTGGAGGAGGGACCGACCACTGGATGACATGGACGAGGTCGTTGGCGGCAATCTGGAGTCCAGGGAGGCCAGCAGGACAAAGACTGTACCTGAAGCACTATGTCAGTTCTCCAGTTGGTAGTGTGTCCTGGCAGCTGAGGTGTGCAACTGAGCAAAACTAAAAAAAACGTGAGAAACAAAAGCAATAGTCCTCCAAAGGGAAGAAAACAGTATAGAAAATCACAATGCCACTCATCTGATTTTCGGCCACGTGGCCTTTTTCAAGAGAAAAAAACAAAAACAATGCAACTACGTGATGTCCATCTTTGGCAGCTGGTCAGAGCAAAGAATTGACGTCATAAATATATAACGCAAGTTCTGACATCATAATATGTGATGTCATCAACAAGGGGAAAAAAAAAAAAAGGGGGGGGGGGGGGGGCAAGTTGTGTGTATGCGTGTGTGTGACGTGCGTGCGTGCGTGCGTGCGTGCGTGCGTGCGTGTGTGTGTGTGTGTGTGTGTGTGTGTGTGTGTGTGTGTGTGTGTGTGTGTAGTTATCCCGTAACTAATGTACTTCAAAAACATAATACGCTCCATAAATCACAATTCAAATGAAACCATAGAATAATGTGACCGTAGTCCTGTCTGTGACTGTGCATGGCATACAAGAACTGTCATCTGAAAAAAAAATATATATATATAAATTTTCTGCAAATCATCAATGTTGTTCATAGGTAAATCTGGATAGAGTTGTTACAAATTTGTCTTAACATTACATTCATTTGGCATCCTTGTATCTGATGTTATGAGTAATGTGACATGTGCAGATAGAAATCTGATATATGCTCTGTTGTGTAAACGGTGTGATAAGACAGTTTATGTTGGTGAAACCGGACGTTCGTTGAAAGAAAGAATAGCGGAACACAGACGTGACATCAAGTTCCAAAGAGAAAAGCCAATAATGCGACATTTCCTTTAGCATTCGGTGGAAGACCTTGCTGTTGCAGTGTTGGCAAAAGCTTACGGTGAAAGCAAAAGCTTCAGACTTATTACTGAAGAAAATTGGATAAGAACATTAGATACAAGAATCATGATTATTTGTTTTCGTCGGCTATATCTGTCTATTCTCACGAGTCTTCATTAGCCGTTTGATGACTTAAACTATCGTTTGCACGAGTCATAGTCACTGACCTGCTTTGATGAGTCATAATTGTTTTCGTGAGTAATCACTTCATGCGTTCGTGAGTCATAATTATACCTGTACGATGAGTCATAATTCTACCTGCTTGATGAGTCATAGTCAGCTCTTTTAGCCAGTCATAATTATTGCTTTCATCAGTCACCATTACCGTTTTCATCAGGATTATCTTTCACCACAAGGACGACATGCACGCGCGCACACACATGAACACACGAATACACACACACACACACACACACAACACACACACACACACAACACACACACACACACGAGTGCGCGCTCGCAAAGAGCTATCAGCCAACAGCAACATCAAAGGAGACTGCTTTCAAGTGAAAAGAGTAATTAGCCCTTGTTATACCACGAAAAACAAAACACTCTTCAAGTGAAAAGAGCAATTACCCCTTGTTATACCACCAAAAACAAAACCCTTTCAAGCGAAAAGAGCAATTACCCCTTGTTATACCACGAAAAACAAAACCCTTTCAAGTGAAAAGAGCAATTACCCCTTGTTATACCACGAAAAACAAAACACTCTTCAAGTGAAAAGAGCAATTACCCCTTGTTTTACCACGAAGAACAAGCAAACAGACAAACAAAATGAAACGCATATCGTGGGCTTTTCATGCCAACGAGGTTTCATACTTTGAACTGCCCCCCCCCCCCCCCCCCCCCCCCCCCCCCCCCGATCAGGCGAACAGCTCAATGCAACACTTGGTTCACAGTGTCACGCGGTCATGGACGTACTCGCCGTCATCGCTTCGCCGCCTGACCACCTCTTACCTGAACCGCCTGCAACTGGTTGCTGCTGGGTTCAAGTTATGGCACACTCTATCGATCAATAGATCGAGAAACAGAAATCCATGAATATAATAAAAGAAAGCGTTACAGACACGATCATTATTGACCATCTGATGGTTTCTTGAAGACATTACAGAGAAGGAGGAGTAGGAAAAGGGGCACTAGAAGTGAAAAAAAGGAAAAGAAGAATAGGAGGAGGAGGAGGAGGAGGAGGAGAGGAGGAGGAGGAGACAGAGAAAAGGACAAGGAGGAAAATGAAATGAGGAGGAAGACTAGCAGCAGAAGAAAACGTACAAGAACAAGAAGAAATAAAAGGAAGAGGAAGAGAGGGAATGGAAGGACAAAAAGAAGGAGAAGGAGGGGGGGAGGGAGGAAGAGAATGAAAAAGAAGAAAAGAAGAAGAAAAAAGTGAAAGAAAAAAGGAGGAGGAGGAGGAAGCAAGAATGACGAAGAGAAAGACGAGGGGGAGGAAGAGGAGGTGGTGGAGAAGGAGGAGGAAGGGGGAGGGGGGGGGAGAAGAGTAAAGGTTTTAAAAAAAAGTGAAGGAGGAGGAAGAAGAGAAGAAGAAAGTAACAGAAGAAGAAGAGAGAGGAGGAGGAGGAGGAGGAGGAGGAGGAGGAGGAGGAGGAGGAGGAGAGGAAGCTGGAGGAGGAGGAGGAGGAAAAAAGAGGAGGAGGAGGAGGAGGAAGAGGAGAAGGAGCTGGAGGAGAGGAGGAGGAGGAGGAGGAGGAAGAAGAAGAAGAAGAAGAAGAAGAAGAAGAAGAAGAACAACAACAACAACAACAACAACAACAACAACACGAAGAAGAACAACAACAAGAAGAACAAAAAGAACAAGGCCAAGAACGTTAGTTGCACTGCATGCAGCGGAAATGTAAACAAATATTGAATAGTTTATGTAATGAAACCAACAAACGTGAACAAACGAATCACAAGACAAAACACGACGCGTTTCGACCTCATAGGTCTTCTTCAGGCAAGATCAAACAACATTCAGGACAATGAAAACGAAGACAGCGCAATCACTTTTCTGCAACTGAGCGCCAGATGAGCGTTGAATGAAAACCATCTTTATTCAACGCCCGTCCTGCGCCGAATTTGACCAGATAAGTGATTGCTCGTTCTTCAAGTTCGTTGTCTTTGAGTCTTGTTTATCTCGCCTGAAGAGGACCTAAGAGGTCGAAACGCGTCATGCTCTGTCTTGTAATTCGTGTGATCAAGTTTGGCGGATATACTACACAAACTTTTTTAAGATTTGAAGAAGAAGAAAAAGAGAAGAACAAGAAAAAGAGAAAGACGATGATGATGATGATGATGACAAAGAAGGAGAATGAAAAGCAGACGGGAGGAGGAGGAGATAGTAGATGATGATGATGATGATGATGATGGATGATGATGCCGATAAAGCAGACACAGGAGGAGGAGAAGAAGGAGGAGGGAGTGCAGAAGAAGAAGAGAAGAAGAAGAGGGAGAAAAAGATGACTGACGGTGAACTGGGCTGCGAGCGGCATTGTGTCGGAGACAACCAATCGTCTACTTCGGTTCTATGAGAACCATGGCAACAGGTATGAAACGATCGATCAGTCGAAAAAAAAAAAGGGTGGGTGGGTGGGAAGGAAGTGGGGTGAGGAGTGGGGATGGTGGATGGGGAACGGGCAGGGGGGGGGGGGGGGGAGTTGAAAAGTCACAAACTGGACAGCTGCCCAGCAACTTGACCGAAGAGGGTATCCGTCTGTGTCACAGATGAACTAATATTATCTTATCTACATATCTATTTACCTGTCTGTCGCTCTGTACCATCTATCCGTCTACCAATCTATTTATCCATCCATCAACCCACCCATCCAGCTATCTATTCGATATCTATCTATCCGTCTACCTATCCACCTACGTATCTATACATCCATCTTTCCATCCCCCACATAACAAGCTGTATCTGCCTGCCTACCTACCAACCAACCTACTCATCTCTCTCCTTCTCTCTGTCCGTCTGTCTGCCTGTCTATCTGTTTGATATAATCTAGCCGAATACCAAAGGGCACAGCAGCACCGGAACCACTCAAAGAAAGAACATCAATATATGCACATTTAAACTGAAGAAGAAAGAATTGTCGACACAGAAATAAAGAAAGAAACATCGGAAAACTAGCAAAAGAAGTCATCACACACACACACACACACACACACACACACACACACACACACACACACACACACACACACACAAACGCACGCGCAACACACACACACACACACACACACACACACACACACACACACACACACACACACACACACACATATACACACACGTAAAATAAACTCTTCGATAAGACCTACACCATGAAACTTTTGAAACGGATACATTGAAGCCATACTGGAGACATCAGCCATTCGGCCTTGGTCATCATCTCTAATGTTTCAAATCAGTGAATAACCATGTGAACTGGTCAATAAATAAAACCAATCTAAAGTAGGCCCTCCATCAAGAACGACGACAACAACGTCAACAATGAACAAACGAACAGAAATGTCGCATTGGCCAATCCTGCTGCAGAACCAGGGCGGTCATTTTGAAACCTCCTGTCCACCCATCCCCACCCCCCAATCCACCCGTCCACGCAACTACCCCACCCCACCCCCGACAACCTCCCACCCTACCACAAATCCATCCTCCCTCCCCAACACATTTTTTTTTCTCATTCCTGTAAGTAACAGAGAGTAGAAGGGAGGGAGGGGGGAAGATGGAGGAAGAGAGGGTGGGGACTGGCGGGGGACAACAGGTGAACCAAGACACCCGCTGCTGACTTTTATCATCGAAACATTTCAGTCATTGGGCGAAGAGGAAACGCTAAGCGGAGCCTGTCTCCTCTCCGAAGTACCCTGCCGCCTGCTGGGCAGTATGGTAGCATCTCTAATGCTCACGTGGATCGACCGGAATTGTGACGCGTTTTTGTCTCATCTTCTGCTTGGGTATACACAAGCGCGCACGTACACAGACACAGACTCGCGCGCACGCGCGCACACACACACACAGAGTCAAGTGGGAGTACACCTGACTGGGGGGGGGGGGGGGGGGGGTTCTTATATAGGTAATGTGCAGTGGCAGAAACGCAGCGAGCACTCCAACTCTCACACCACAAGACCACAAGAGGAGGAAGCTTCAACAAAACTTTTATTTACAACACACACACACACACACACACACACACACACACACACACACACACACACACACACACACACACCACACTCCAGACGGGGTAGGCACTCTAACAAAGAAGAGAGAAGATAGTCAAGAGAGAGAAGTGGGGCATAGAAGAAGGCACTACCCAGAACTAGCTGTCTTTGGGGACAAGATTGAAAAGGAAAAAAAAAAAAAAAAACACTCCCAAATACCCCAGGATCCCGCTACTATCCCAGCCTAACCCACTACAAGGACGTTCAGCAGAATGATGGAAGAAAGAAAGTTCTAGAAACAACACATCCGACAGGATCTACACAGCGAGAATTAAGCACAAAGCGAATCTGTGACAGCCTTCACACACACACACACACACACACACACACACACACACACACACACACACGCACGCACGCACGCACGCCAGACCCACATTTATACCACACAAAACGATAATTCAACTGCTGAGCAAGAGTCCATGACCGAGGAGGTTCGCAGAGGGAGGTGGATTTTGTATTGAGGCAAAGGTCGTTGTTGGCTGGTCTCCTGATCGGAGGCAAAGCAGATGTCTCAGAGAAGGTGGAGAAGAGTTCACCACCGCCAGTTCACTCAGGTTTGCATGAAGGCAGGTGCCTGGGTGAAGGGTTACTGCGGGGTCCACGGATGTTGGCCACCCAGCCAGCCCAGAATGGAAGCTGCAACTGAAGGAATGGGCGAAAAATTCCGCACTATGGCGGAGATCAATGTCTAGACGAGGAATCGCTGCCCTACAGTCCTTGTGGCAGTCAATGTGTGGCAACGTAGGGGGTCTAGCAGTGCGTCACAGTATCAAAGGTCACTATAATAAGGTCAACAACGTCGTTTTTGTCACTACAAAACGGACAAATAAATCAGAATAACTTCTTTCCCTTTTAGTTGACCTCTACTAAGGACACTTTCTTAGACAATAAAAGCTCAATAAATACAGTTAAGAGTCCATCCACACTTCTGTCACACAAACATATAGAACACAGAACATGAAGAGAACGGAACCAAATGTAGGGGCGATACGGCGAGAAGTCCTCGCTCCACGGCCCAGATGGTTAGCCGTTCGCACGCTCACGCGTTCCACGATCCGTCCCGTGTCTATGAAATGGAAAAGAAAAATGAAAACTAACATTTCTGATATCCTCTCCGGCCAGAATCACATATTGAACGAAAGAACGTATCCATCACATAATTCAAGGCTGATACGACCTTCAGAAAAGAGGGGAGATAAGTATTGACTCAACCCGAGTAAACAAAAAAACACTATTAACTTCCATTGACCGAAATACAGTTAGACATTTTCAACTTGGTCGGAGGTAACAGAACTCTAGCTGCTAAGTACGCAAAACGCAATTAAAGACCATGCGTTTCTACAATTTTACAAGGACATAGGTGCATATCAGGACACCAGTTTCGTACTTGCTCCCACGCTTCGGAGCAGTTACACACAGAAAAGGTGTACCTGAGCCAACGGCACATGCAGGAAAGAAGAAAAACCTCTCAACCGTTGAAAGGCTAGAAAGCCAAAATGCCACAATACGTTGCCCAAAACAGAACGCATATTATAGTTACCAGAATGGCGGGTGAGCGAGGTGAAGAACGGTCCACTTCCCGGTCCAATGAAGAGTGGAAGTCAAAACCGTGACGGTCCACACCGAAGTGGACTCCAGGTCAGGGACGACCTAAGGTGCCCTTTCCAGCTGGCTGGGACAGGGATCCCAGAGGTGACGAGTGGAACACTTTCCAACCCACTGTAGGGTGAAAGCCTCTTCCACGCAACCCACACCGAAGTGGATTCAGACAAGAAGGGTCCAGCTGGCAGAGATAGAGATTTCTCCGACTCAAAGGTCTGTAAGCGAGTGCCACACCACTAGCCTAACCAAGCTGGCAACAGGTAAAAACCGCTCACCTGTGGCACCCGACATCAGCTGATGCACCACGTAAAAAACGCTAAGCATAAAGATTTATGCTGAACACAGGGCCCTATACTGGGCGACCTAAAAAAAAAAACGCAACTGGAAGTTAAAGAAGGTAACCATGAAAAAGAACAGAAGAAGAAAACTTTCAAGGAAAAATGAAGAGAAGTATTGGAGGATGGGAGCGAAATGCACGGACGTAGCGCACCCGCGATAACAAAAATAGCTCACTGGTCAACACCCGACCAATGTAGTAAAGAAATCACTGGTAGCACTCCAATCTTCACTGGGTATAAAAAAGAAACAATTTATCTTATCAACTGAAAGTATGTACGTCCGTGACACACACATACACACACAGACACACAGACACACACAACACAACACACACACAACACATCACACACAGAGGCTGTGATGGGTGGGTACACAGTGAGGGGGGCAGTGGGGAAGGGGAGAGGGGGAAGTGGTGGTAAATCGAACCTTTTCTTCTTCTTCTTCTTCTTTTTTTTTTAACTTTCTCCTGCCGTTTCCCGTGGTCGTCTCCACAGTCTGTGACGCGCGCGGGCATAAACAACTGAAACCTGAAGCGTGGACCACTCCACTAAATCATTTCGCCCCTGACTGGTGCTTATACGCTGTTTCAAAGATAAGGAAGGGGGAAGGAGAAGTGTCTCCCCACCCCTGCCCCCTTTCGCTAGTCAAGAGTCCTCCTTTGCATACTGAAGGCACTGGTCACTTTCTGTTGATCTGCTTGGCCGTCCTGTTCTGGGGCCGTACTTACATGTCGTGGGTAACGGGGAAGTGACCTACTACCTCGTTGTAAGCTCGAAGGTCCGTTACTTGCAGATCCATATGTCGAGAGTAACCTTTAACCTCGTGGTTTGCAGTGGGTGAGGGGTGGGTAACGTACAACGAGGCTAGGGCATGAGTTCGCGTGGGTTAGATCAAAACAAAGCCATTGGACACGTCCAGTGATCACGAACTTCACGCAAAGTTAAGATTTCGTCGTCACAACATCTTCCAGCTGACAGACACTCTCCAAGAAGACATTGAATTTGATTTGACAGACTGAGACACGGAACTCGGCCCCCTGCTCTACAAGTGTGTCTGTAGCTCCCAAGTTCGTCTGCTACAATAGTTGGCTTAGCTTTTGGTGTGTGTGTGTGTGTGTGGGTAGGCTAAATCTGTCTTCGTGCCTGTGTGTGTCACTGTTACTTTGTGTCAGTGTGTGTATGTGTGTGTGTGTGTGTGTGCGTGTGAGTGTGACTTCATCATGTTTATGGCCTTTTAATAGTTTTATCAAATTTGTTTTAGTTAAGCTGCTTTTTCAATCTTTGTGTGTGTCTGTGTCAGCGTGTTTGCGGGCATGCGCAGAAGGTTGGCGGTTATTCAAGACATGCGCCGAAGAAGGGAATCCCTCTTTTTATCTGACCTTCACTCTTTACTTTCTAGATACTTCGTAGGTAGAAACCGAGACAAAACCCAGAGGATATGGGTATGAAAGCAGAATGCACTGAACCCACAGGGTTTGTACCGAGGAGTTAATCTTGTTGTAGAAGTAAGTTTACCGATGACATGTAAGTACGGCCCCTGATCATGGGTGGCTGTCTGTTCACCACTCTGCTGATGCTGATGAAATCAAACTGTCACGTTTGAAGCTCACACACGATGGTGATTGGGGGCGCGGCAAAGGCTACGTTCACGCAAATAGGCCGCCCTCTGTAAACATCAGGCTACAACAAGCTGGTTGATTTGGTTACCAATGAGGGCAGCTCAGCCACCTGAACAACTCTGTCGTGGCACGCGGTGATGACGGTGTCTGGAAAAGGTCAACGTCCTGCGCGATCCAACGGGACTCCCATTAAGGCTCCTAGTGGGAGAGAGCGAGGCGACATACTTCTCCTGTCTGCTCTGTATCTCTGAGGCTCCTAGTGGGAGAGAGCGAGGTGACATACTTGTCCTGTCCGCTCTGTATCTCTGAGGCTCATAGTGGGAGAGTGCGAGGCGACATACTTCTCCTGTCCGCTCTGTATCTCTGAGGCTCCTAGTGGGAGAGAGCAAGACGACATATTTCTCCTGTCCGCTTTGTATCTCTGAGGCTCATGGTGGGAGAGTGTGAGGTGACATACTTCTCCTGCTTGCTCTGTATCTCTGACTGCTTCAATCTCATAGTGGGAGAGAGTGAGGCGACATACTTCTCCTGCCCGCTCTGTATCTCTAAGACTCCTAGTGGGAGAGAGTGAGGCAACATACTTCTCCTGTCCGCTCTGTATCTCTGAGGTCATAGTGGGAGAGTGCGAGGTGACATATTTCTCCTGTCTGCTCTGTATCTCTAAGGCTCGTGGTGGGAGAGTGCGAGGCGACTACTTCTCTGCTTGCTCTGTATCTCTGCTGCTTTAATCTCATAGTGGGAGAGAGCGAGGCGACATACTTCGCCTGCCCGCTCTGTATCTCTAAGACTCCTAGTGGGAGAGAACGAGGTGACATACTTCTCCTGCCTGCTCTGTATCTCTGACTGCTTCAATCAAAAGCCTGGCTATGGAGGACCGAGGTGACACACTTCTGCTGTCCACTCTGTATCTCTGACTGCTTCAATCATACCACCTGGTGTGGAGAGAGCGAGGCGACATACTTCCCTGCCCACTCTGTATCTCTAAGGCTCCTTGTGGGAGAGAACGAGGCGACATACTTCTCCTGTCCGCTCTGTATCTCTGACTGCTTCAATCAAAACGCCTGGCTGTGGAGAGAGTGAGGTGACACACTTCTCTGTACACTCTGTATCTCTGACTGCTTCGATCATGCCGCCTGGCTGTGGAGAGAGCGAGGCGACATACTTCTCCTGTCCGCTCTGTATCTCTGACTGCTTCAGTCATACCACCTGGCTGTGAAAACGTTTGAAGAACGGAGCAGAGTTTCTAATCCGTCACGATCAATTGCTTAGCGCAGTGCTCAGCTTGTAACTCATACCCCTTAATGACGGGCCATGGCCTAAAACGGAATAAATCACGTATTGTCTAAGTTCTATTTTAATCATGCGCATAGACTCTCTCTCTCTCTCCTCTCTCTCTCTCTTCTCTCTCTCTCAAGCACAAGAACAAACACGTGCCACACAACCCAACTCGGTCTCACCTCAAGTCAATACCTGCTCTCACTCACCGTTAGGGCGTGATCTATTTGTGCCATGACGGTTTACGGTCACTGACACCGTTAGGGCGTGATTCTATTTGTGCTTTGACGGTTACGGTCACTGAAACGCTAGGGCGTGATTCTATTTGTGCTTTGACGGTTACGGTCACTGACACGTTAGGCGTGACTCTATTTGTGCCTTGACGGTTACGGTCACTGACACGTTAGGGCGTGATTCTATTTGTGCCTTGCGGTTGGTTACGGTCACTGACACGTTAGGGCGTGATTCTATTGTGCCTTGACGGTGGTTACGGTCACTGACACCGTTAGGGCGTGGTTCTATTTGTGCCTTGACGGTCACGGTCACTGACACCGTTAGGGCGTGGTTCTATTTGTGCCTTGACGGTTCACGGTCACTGACACCGTTAGGGCGTGGTTCTATTTGTGCCTTGACGGTCACGGTCACTGACACCGTTAGGGCGTGGTTCTATTTGTGCCTTGACGGTCACGGTCACTGACACCGTTAGGGCGTGGTTCTATTTGTGCCTTGACGGTTACGGTCACTGACACCGTTAGGGCGTGGTTCTATTTGTGCCTTGACGGTTACGGTCACTGACACCGTTAGGGCGTGGTTCTATTTGTGCCTTGACGGTCACGGTCACTGACACCGTTAGGGCGTGGTTCTATTTGTGCCTTGACGGTCACGGTCACTGACACCGTTAGGGCGTGGTTCTATTTGTGCCTTGACGGTCACGGTCACTGACACCGTTAGGGCGTGATTCTATTTGTGCTTTGACGGTCACGGTCACTGACACCGTTAGGGCGTGATTCTATTTGTGCCTTGACGGTCACGGTCACTGACACCGTTAGGGCGTGGTTCTATTTGTGCCTTGACGGTCACGGTCACTGACACGTTAGGGCGTGGTTCTATCTGTGCCTTGACGGTCACGGTCACTGACACCGTTAGGGCGTGGTTCTATCTGTGCCTTGACGGTTACGGTCACTGACACCGTTAGGGCGTGGTTCTATCTGTGCCTTGACGGTTACGGTCACTGACACCGTTAGGGCGTGGTTCTATCTGTGCCTTGACGGTTACGGTCACTGACACCGTTAGGGCGTGGTTCTATCTGTGCCTTGACGGTTACGGTCACTGACACCGTTAGGGCGTGGTTTCTATTTGTGCCTTGACGGTTACGGTCACTGACACGGCGTAAACCGCTCAAGCGAGGAATGAAGAGGGCACGATCTCGTACGTCCGGACTCGGGTACGGAACCGGTTATGGTATGATTTTCAACCTTCACCGCAGCATGTTGCGATCCATGCCGTACCCGACGGATCAAGGATCAGCGTGTGTACTGTTCTCATCGTTTTGTTTTTTTTTTTTTTTCTTTGTTGTTTTGGGGAGGGGGGAACTTTTGTAAAGACAGGCACTTAGCACCAGGAAAAAAAAAAAAAAGGGGGGTAAAGACTTTTTTTTAAGGTAGGCACCGCCTAATATCCCCCAACAACACAACTCTCTCACTCAAGTCGTTTTCTTTTCAACGGAAATATCAGGTGGACTTTGATTATTGGGCATTTGGTCAAGCGTCAGGGTTACATGTTTTTGTTGGTGTAAAATTAGTTTGTATGCGGAAAGAAAGACAAGGCAAACGAGACAGAAGTAGGAAAAAGGGGAAAGAAAGACAGGCAGAGACAGAGAAGAAAAGAGGTGAAAGAAAGACAGGCAGCGAGACAGAGAGAGAAAAAAGAAGGGGAAAGAAAGACAGGCAGCGAGACAGAGAGAAAAAGAGGGAAAGAAAGACAGGCAGCGAGACAGAGAGAAAAAAAGGGAAAGAAAGACAGGCAGCGAGACAAGAGAAAAAAGAGGGAAAGAAAGACAGGCAGCGAGACAGAGAGAGAAAAAAGAGGGAAAGAAAGACAGGCAGCAAGACAGAGAGAAAAAAGAGGGAAAGAAAGACAGGCAGCGAGACAGAGAGAAAAAAAAGGGGGAGGGGAGAAGAAAGACAGGCAGCGAGACAGAGAGAGAAAAAAAGGGGAAAGAAAGACAGGCAGCGAGACAGAGAGAGAAAAAAAAAAAGGGAAAGAAAGACAGGCAGCAAGACAGGAGAGAAAAAAAGGGGAAAGAAAGACAGGCAGCGAGACAGAGAGAGAAAAAGAGGAGAAGGGGAAAGACAGGCAGCGAGACAGAGAGAAAAAAGGGAAAGAAAGACAGGCAGCGAGACAGAGAGAAAAAAAAAGGGGAAAGAAAGACAGGCAGCAAGACAGAGAGAGAAAAAAAAGGGAAAGAAAGACAGGCAGCGAGACAGAGAGAGAAAAAAGGGGAAAAGAAAGACAGGCAGCGAGACAGAAAGAGAAAAAAAGGGAAAGAAAGACAGGCAGCGAGACAGAGAGAAAAAAAGAGGGGAAAGAAAGACAGGCAGCAGACAGAGAGAAAAAAAAAGGGAAAGAAAGACAGGCAGCAGACAGAGAGAAAAAAAGGGGAAAGAAAGACAGGCAGCGAGACAGAGAGAAAAAAAGAGGGGGGGGGGAAGACAGGCAGCGAGACAGAGAGAGAAAAAAGGGAAAGAAAGACAGGCAGCGAGACAGAGAGAGAAAAAAAGAGGGGAAAGAAAGACAGGCAGCAAGACAGAGAGAAAAAAAAGGGGAAAGAAAGACAGGCAGCGAGACAGGCGCGCGAGACGGAAGAAAAAAAAGGAGACGGCAGCGAGACAGAGGGAAAGGAGAAGAGAGGGCGGGAAAGGGAAGAGGCAGACGAGAAAAGGAAGAGACAGGCGAGAAGGAGGAAAAGGAAAGACGCCGGACGGAGAAAAAGGAAAAACGCAGCGAGACGAGGAAGAGGGGAGCAGGCGGAGAGAAAAAGAAAAAAACAGCCACAGGAAAAAAAAGAAAAAGGCGGGGGGAAGGGGAGAAAAAGCACGGAGGGAGAAAAAAAAAAACAGCAGCGAGCAAGGAAGGGGAAGAAAAGGCAGACAGGGAGAAAGGGAAGAAAACAACAGAAGGAAGAAAAAGGAAAGAAAGAGGCAAAAAGAAAAGAGGAAAGAAAGCAGGCAGCGGACAGAGAGGAAAAAGGGAAAGAAAGACAGGCAGCGGACAGGAGAAAAAGAGGGAAAGAAAGACAGGCAGCGAGACAGAAGAAAAAAAGGAAAGAAGACGGCCGAGACAGAGAGAAAAAAAAGGAAGAAGACAGCAGCAGACAGAGAGAAAAAAGGAAGAAAGACAGGCGAAGACAGAGAGAAAAGAGGGAAGAAAGAAGGCAGCGAGACAGAGAGAAAAAGAGGGAAGAGCAGCGAGACAAGAGAGAAAAACGGAAAGAAAGCAGGCAGCAGACAGAGAGAAAAGAGGGAAAGAAAGACAGGCAGCAAGAAGAGGAAAAAAAAGGAAAGAAACAGGCAGCGAGACAGAGAGGAAAAAGGGAAAGAAGAAGCAGCGAGACAGAGAGAAAAAGAAGGAAAGAAGCAGGCACAGACAGAGAAAAAAAAAGGAAAGAAAGACAGGCAGCAGACAGAGAAGAAAAAGGAAAGAAAGACAGGCCGAGACAGAGAGAAAAAAAAGGAAAAGACAGGCAGCGAGACAGAGAAAAAAGGGAAAGAACGCAGCGAGACAGAGAGAAAAGAGGGAAAGAAGCAGCAGCGAGACAGAGGAAAAAAAAGGGAAAGAAGCAGGCAGCAGACAGAGAGAAAAGAGGAAAGAAGACAGGCAGCAGACAGAGAGAAAAAAGGGGGGAAGACAGCAGCGAGACAGAGAGAGAAAAAAGGGAAGAAGACAGGCACGAGACGAGAGAGAAAAGAGGGAAGAAAGACAGCAGCAAAAGGAGAAAAACAAAGGAAGAAGACAGGCAGCGAGACAAGAGAAAAAGAGGGAAAGAAGACAGCAGCAGACAGAGAGAAAAAAAAGGGGAAGAAAGACGGCGCGAGACAGAGGAAACAAGGGAAGAAGACAGGCAGCGAGACAAGAGAGAAAGAGGAAAAAAGACAGCAGCAAGACAGGAGGGAAAAGAGGAAAGAAAGACAGGCAGCAAGACAGAAAAAAAAAAGGGAAGAAGAAGCAGCAAGAGAGAAGAAAGAAGGGAAAGAAGACAGCAGCGAGACAGAGAGAGAAAAGGGGGAAGAAGACAGGCACGAGACAGAGAGAGAAAAAAGGAAAGAAGACAGGCAGCGAGACAGGAGAGAAAGAGGAAAGAAGACAGGAGCGGACGAGAGAGAAAAAAGGAAGAAAGACAGGCACAGACAAGAGAAAGGGGAAGAAGACAGCGCAGACAGGAGGGAGGAAAAAAAAAAGGGAGAAGAAAGAAGAGGGAGAGAGAAGAGGGAGAAAGAAAGAGGGAGAGAAGAGGGGAGAAGAGAAGAGGGAGAAGAAGAGAAAGGGGGAAAAGGAAAGAAAGACAGGCAGCAGAAGAGAGAAAAAAGGGGGAAGAAAACGGCAGCAAGACAGAGAGAAAAAGAGGGAAAGAAAGACAGGGCAAGAAGGAAAAAAAGGGAAAGAAGACAGGCAAAGACAGAGAGAAAAAGAGGGAAGAAAGAACAGGAGAAGAAGGGAGAAAAAGGAGGGAAAAAGAGAAGGAGAGAAAAAAAAGGGGAAAAAGACAGGCAGAGACAGAGAGGAGAAAGAGGGAAGAAAGACAGGAGCGAGACAGAGAGAGAAAAAGAGGGAAAGAAAGACAGGCAGGAGACAAGAGGAAAAAAAGAGGAGAAGGGGAAAAGA
>CM065742.1:41179933-41187433 GCA_033310375.1 Conus canariensis
TGTAGGTATGGGGCCAAAATGAAGTCACTCTTAAATGACCTATAGAAATGAAAACGATCCCTCTGTGTTATTTCGGTAAGCCACTGCGCTTTGTAATCTTGATCAGTCTCTCTCTTCTCTCTCCTCTCTCTCTCTCTCTCTCTCTCTCTCTTCTCTCTTCAATGTCTTCGAAAACTTTTTCATCGCCAATCCCTTGATTCTCCCACACTTCCTCAAATCCATATTTGTGAAGAAAGAAGCCGATGGTAGATGCCCATGTATTCTTGTTTCTATGATGAAATTATAGTAACATGTTATAGGTTTTGATCGGGAGTCCATTAGGTTGCATTTTTTTAACCGGTATTTAATACTCTTTAGATATAAATTAACACACAATGGCAATCTACCAGTTCTCCGTAAACCATTGCATTAGGAGTTCTTACACTTACATTCAAACGGTGCACTTTTTCTATAATGTCAACATTTCCAATCGTACCCAATATTTCTGCACTGACTGGATTTGAGTGTCGAAGAATTTAAAGAATACAGCTGGCGATTTTTCTCCTATGGACCCCAACAGTTTGAATATATTAATCACGCCCATCTTTGCTCTGCCAGACATATCATACACACAATGAGAAAAGGAAGGTCTTGTGGACATGATAATTCCTAAATATCTGTAGTTGTTCACCACTGTCATTTTTGTTTGTCCAAAGAACCATTGCTCGTGTTCAGAGATATGTCCACCATTTCTAAACACGACAATGTTTGATTTATCTCAATTAACTATCAGACAAAGTCTTTCAGCTGTGTTATGTAAGACGTTCAACTGATTTTGCAAATCGGTGACTGAATCGGAGAGCAGGATAACGTCATCAACAAACATAAGAATTAAGATTTCTACAAAATCGGGAATAACCTGAATTCTATGTTTTCCTTTTTTTTAATTACTTCTACAGCCAGCTCATTGATGAAATGGGAGAACAAAACGGGGCTATACACCTCCCCTGTTTTAAACACAAGGGGCACATAAACGCATTGCTTAAATCGTTTCCAGGTCTAACTCTTGCCTTCAGTGTTATATATAATGTAATAGTTCAATACATATTCCCATTAATCCCTCTTTTCTTTAAAACACACCACATATTTGCTCGAACAATGGAATCAAAAGCTTTTCTGAAATCTATAAAGGCAACATACATTGTTTTGTGTAGCAGTAACTGCTTTTGAATCATGGCAAACAATGTAAAGACATGATCAATGGTACTGTATTTTTTCCCAAAGCCTGCCTGGCTTTTATTGATGGCATCATTCTCTTCGACCCATCTATTCAGTCGTTCATTAAGTATGTGGCTGTATAATTTACTGCTTACATTCAATAATGATATTCCTCGGTAATCATCAGGTACATTCCGATCGTCCTTTTTATGCAAAGGTTGGATGATAGATTCTGACCACTGTGAAGGTCAATCTCCGGTAGAAAACAATTTATTGAAAAGAATAATCAAAAACAGAACAATCATTGTAACAGTTTTAAAAAATTTCTCTCACAATCCCACCAGGACCTGCAGCCCTGCCATTTTTTCGAGAACGAATTGCAGCATACACTTCACTTTGTGAAGTATTACGTTTGAGAGAATCCGTATTAATATCTAAGTGTTGATGCCACAGTGGAGAACGAAAGCATCAGCATCTTCACATGTTTCCACAGCCTTTCCAATGTCCTCGATTGATGACCATTTTCACTTTCTGACACGAAGGACCGTAAGATAAGCCCAGTCGTGTCGGCTGCACGCCGTTGAGAATGGAATCATGGATAATAGCCACAGTGGGTAGAGTTTTGGCTTCGTCTGGAAATCTCTTGTAGATCTAGGTCTAGATCTACGACTACCACTAGAACCAGGAGAAACTTCTTTCCTTTGTTGAGAAGATGACATCATCTCGCTGCGTCATCCGAACGAATAGTGTCAGAGGACTTTACGTTCTTTTGTTTTGATTCAGAAGTAGGATGGGTTTTGCTTTTATTTTTAAGTAGATTTTTGTGTTGGCCCAGCGTACTTGTTTTGGGACCGCTTTCGAGTGTTGCTGCTTGTGAGGCTGATACTGGCTTTTTACTGGCACCAGAGTAGGAAAGAGCTTGCTGAGATGGACGGCACTTTTCCCATCCCATCCACATTGTTATTCTTCTGCAAGCTTAAGATGATGTTTGTGAGATTTTCAATATTCTTTTCCAATGCCACTATTCGATCACATAAAAATTTTTATGCCGGTACTCACACTGCCCTGGTGATCTAACTCTGTTGATTCACCACTTCGGCTTCACAAGGGGAGTATTGTGCATGTTTATGTCTGTATTTTTTTTGTCGCTGAGGAAGGCATATTGCCGAAAATTTCTTGCCCTGTTTTGTGTCGTGCATTAAAACTGCGTTACTTCACACTTTGTTTTGTGTGCTCTTCTGCTTTTTTTGTCGTGTTCCAGTAACGCTGCAGTTTGTTTCTGTTGCCGTCTGTTGATAGACTTGAGGCAAGGACAGAGTGATGCTGAACAGCACTGTTAAAGATGTTGCCGTTGGAAGCAAGTTCTTCTAATCCATCCGTTTTGGTGGCGACATTTTTCTTGGATTTGAGGAGGCTCTGTTTTCTTGTTCTCAGTCTTGATTGAACATTTCCTTGTAGGCTTCTTTGAAGAAACATCTCGCACTGCTTGAATCCTGGTGTTAGTCATGATTATGCATTATGAGAACACAACTGTCCGAGACGTGGGTCATTTTATTACTCCTGCCGCCATCTTGCGCATGAATCTCAGTGATTCCTATGCGGTTGTACGTGAAAGCGAGAGGGAAGAAATTTAAGTAAAACGGTGCCTGGAATTTGCCTGTTCCCCATGAAACATTTGAATTGATATGTCTTTAAAAGCTTTTTCCTCAACCGAGATAGGGTGCAAATGGCTTTTGAAATGAGACCGGCCAGATTGTTATGCCACTGGTTTAAGCTTTGGATTGCAATCCAAATAAAACTTCTTTCCATCTATGATTAAGATTAGTGGGAAAAAAATCATTGCAGCTCTTCTGTTCTCTTTTCTGGCGTTCTTTAAATGTGGAACCAGATTTCTCCTTATCTCCCTCATCCGTTCAGAAAAAATCTCCCATGAAGATCCTGCTCCCTCGCAGTTTACTCTGGCACTGAGTACAATCTCTTTATCCTTATAAAGTGTACATCGCCCTATGACAGGAATGTCCTGGTTCCCATTCAATCGAGGAAGTCGGTCAAACTGAATGTCCCGGGACAGCTCTGATTATTTGTCGGTCAACAGATCTTTAATCAGTCCACTATACTCTTCTCTGGCTTCCCCTACAAAAGCCCAGACATTAGTCTGCACTGTCAACAACAGGACATCAGGAAAAGGCCCAGACATTAGTCTGCACTGTCACAACAACAGGACATCAGGAAAAGGCCCAGACATCAGTCTGCACTGTCAACAACAAGACATCAGGGAAGGGCCCAGACATCAGTCTGCACTGTCAACAACAAGACATCAGGAAAAGGCCCAGACATCAGTCTGCACTGTCAACAACAGGACATCAGGAAAAGGCCCAGACATCAGTCTGCACTGTCAACAACAGGACATCAGGAAAAGGCCCAGACATCAGTCTGCACTGTCAACAACAGGACATCAGGAAAGGCCCAGACATCAGTCTGCACTGTCAACAACAGGACATCAGGAAAAGGCCCAGACATTAGTCTGCACTGTCAACAACAGGACATCAGGGAAGGGCCCAGACATCAGTCTGCACTGTCAACAACAAGACATCAGGGAGGGGCCCAGACATTAGTCTGCACTGTCAACAACAGGACATCAGGAAAAGGCCCAGACATTAGTCTGCACTGTCAACAACAAGACAGGAAAAGGCCCAGACATCAGTCTGCACTGTCAACAACAGGACATCAGGAAAAGGCCCAGACATTAGTCTGCACTGTCAACAACAGGACATCAGGAAAAGGCCCAGACATTAGTCTGCACTGTCAACAACAAGACATCAGGGAAAGGCCCAGACATCAGTCTGCACTGTCAACAACAGGACATCAGGGAAAGGCCCAGACATCAGTCTGCACTGTCAACAACAGGACCAGGAAAAGGCCCAGACATTAGTCTGCACTGTCAACAACAGGACACAGGAAAAGGCCCAGACATTAGTCTGCACTGTCAACAACAGGACACCAGGAAAGGCCCAGACATTAGTCTGCACTGTCAACAACAGGACATCAGGAAAAGGCCCAGACATCAGTCTACACTGTCAACAACAGGACATCAGGAAAGGCCCAGACATTAGTCTGCACTGTCAACAACAAGACATCAGGAAAAGGCCCAGACATCAGTCTGCACTGTCAACAACAGGACACAGGAAAAGGCCCAGACATTAGTCTGCACTGTCAACAACAGGACATCAGGAAAAGGCCCAGACATCAGTCTGCACTGTCAACAACAAGACATCAGGAAAAGGCCCAGACATCAGTCTGCACTGTCAACAACAGGACATCAGGAAAAGGCCCAGACATCAGTCTGCACTGTCAACAACAAGACATCAGGAAAAGGCCCAGACATTAGTCTGCACTGTCAACAACAGGACATCAGGAAAAGGCCCAGACATTAGTCTGCACTGTCAACAACAGGACATCAGGGAAAGGCCCAGACATTAGTCTGCACTGTCAACAACAAGACATCAGGAAGGGCCCAGACATTAGTCTGCACTGTCAACAACAAGACATCAGGGAGGGGCCCAGACATTAGTCTGCACTCTCAACAACAAGACATCAGGAAAAGTACCCTCACCAGTTCCTTCAATGGAATACCAATTGAATCAACTAACAACCTACGCTATTTGGGTCTAGGCTTTGACAGAATGCTAACCTTTGGAAAGCATGCTGAGAATATTGTTCTTAAATGCAAAAAAAGGCTTATCTGCCATGAAAGCAATGGCAGCTAAAGGCATTGAATAGCGCCACTCTACTGACTGTATCATGCACTTGTACTCAGTGTAATAGATTAGGATTAGGGCTTACAACAACAGCAACCTTCTCAAATTAGAAAGAATTCAAAATGAAGCAATGAGATTGATCCTGGGAACCACAAAGGACACACCAGTTCAAACTATGCGATACCTGCTCGACCTTCCTTCAATGCAGACAAGACACAAGCTGGAACAGGTGAAGGCATATTTCAGAGCCCTTGAAAATCCCCAAAACCCACTTCATGCGGCGGTCAAGGAAACAAAAGGCACTCGGCTAGGACGTGGAAAAATCATGGATGGGACAGGCAGAAGACAGTATACAGCTTGTGTGCCAGTTAGCAGAAGTCAAGAAACCAAGGAATGGGAGAAATATCCAGACCACTTGAAGCACCTCTACCAAATTGCCATCGCTCCAGAACTTGGAAGACATTGCCCGAGAATTGGCCAGAAGGCAAAACCAACGAAATTCATATGCAGGTAGAAGACCTTGCACAAAAGATAATATTTTAATATACACTGACGGTTCTGTCACCAAAGGTAAGTCAAGCTGGGGATACACAGTGAAGCAAAATGGCCGAACTTTTCAGGAAGACAATGGTGCGCACAGTTTAACAACTTCAAGTCTAACAATGGAGGTAAAAGCAGTGACACAAGCACTCCACTGGCTTACATCCATAAGCGAGTTTCAAACTCAACAAGCCATGATACTGACTGACTCCATGAATCTACTTCAGAAAGTGAAAAGTGGAATGGGAAGCCCTTCTTGGAATGAACTAATGTGCAGCCTTCCATTGGAGAGACTCATGAGGATGTACTGCCCTGGACACGCTGGAGTTAAAGGAAACGAGAGAGCAGACGCACTGGCTGGCAAGGCAACAATAAGAACTGGATTACAGCTTGGCCGATCTGATGTGATAAGAAATCTGAAGAATCACTTAAGCAAACAAGAGCAAAGCCACTACACCATAGACCATCTTTCAGATCTGAACATCAAGAGAGGAAGTGGCCGCACATCCAGACTTGAGGGAAGAGCAAGAAACATCACCAACCACAAACACATTGGAATAATTTCAAGGCCAACGTTGCGAAGACTCCTAGAGATTGGGGCAAACTCATACTGGGCCTTTTCCATAACAGACACAAAAGATGAAACACATGTCAACTGAGATAAGACTTTGAATCTCTTAGGGTCCCCAGCGTATGCTGTAGACGTGTGTGCGCTGGTGTGTGTTCATCAGTGGGGTGATGCCAGCATGTTAATTAGAGTGTCCATGGACATCATGAGTGTGAAGCGTTGGTGTGTGAGTGTGTGTGGGAGAGAGTGAGTGAGTGTAGTGTGTGTGTTGTGTGTGTGTGTGTGTGTGTGTGTGTGTGTGTGTGTGTGTGTGTGTTCGTAAAGGGTAATGCCAGCGTGTTAATTAGAGAGTCCACAGACATGTGTGTGGAAGCGTTGGTGTGTGAGTGTGTGTGTGAGAGAGGGTGAGTGTGTGTGTGTGTGTGTGTGTGCGCGCGCGCGCGCGCGTGTGCGTGTGTTTGTGTGTGTGCGTGCGCGCTCTACGTCTACGTCTGCTTTACTGAGCGGTTTTCATAGCCACCAGCGACACCGATCACACTGGTCAGGCCACGTAAATTATCCTTTCTTTTACCTTTCCTTTTCCCTACCTAGGGAAATGCTTTATATCAAATAAGGGCGCTACGCGACGGCACGTCACATGTCGCCATGTGAGGCTACATCACATGACAACATCATCACCCATCCCATCCAGCCCTAAAAAAATACATATGAATATATGAGCAGGGCGCTGGCTTGAAGATATACACTGACTGAGTACATGATAAACCTTTCACATATTGACATTTGCATGCAGTAACATGGAGTCTCCAATCATTAAACAGTAGCAGTCTTGAAACAGTACTAGTTCTAAACAGCAACAAACACATAGGGGAGGTAAGTAAAAATAAAAATGTATCTTGTTGATGATGCAGTAACAGCATACATGTGGACAAGAACTCGGAGAGTAATTGATACGAATTAAACTGCATACCTACAAACCTAGTGTAAGCGCAAAGTATGTGGATAATTTTCTTCTGTAAGATTCTGAGCCTCGATGGCATTTCAGCTCAGGCGGAAGCGGGTTCCAGAGAAAAAAGACCAGAATAACTAAGACTTGTTTTAAATAGGTCAGTTCAAAGTATGGGAACCTGGAGCTCTGTAGGATTTCTAGAACTCATGCTAACTTTGGATTGAATGGTTTGCAGGGCTAATCCAGTTATAATGTTTTGCATGAACGTTCCTTTAATGATAGGAAACACATCCCTAGGTGGAGGAACTCCACAACTGAATATAATCCGATTCCGTAAGGTTGGGGGAATTCAAAAGAGTTGCTTTTAGGACACATTTCTAAATGCTGATGAAGGATTACAGTGACTATGCGCTAACTGTGTCAAATTATGTCGAACAGTAACTGGTTGAAGAGAGCATGTATGCATTCAGGAATTTTTTTTGGCTTTA
>CM065742.1:41192433-41194933 GCA_033310375.1 Conus canariensis
TCCTCGCCCTGAGGAGGGTCAACAATGCAAAATAATTACATCCAGTCCTCGCCCTGAGCAGGGTCAACAATGCAAAATAATGACATCCAGTCCTCGCCCTGAGTAGGGTCAACAATGCAAAATAATGACATCCAGTCCTCGCCCTGAATAGGGTCAACAATGCAAAATAATTACATCCAGTCCTCGGCCTGAGTAGGGTGAACAATGCAAAATAATTACATCCAGTCCTCGCCCTGAATAGGGTCAACAATGCAAAATAATTACATCCAGTCCTCGGCCTGAGTAGGGTGAACAATGCAAAATAATTACATCCAGTCCTCGCCCTGAGTAGGGTGAACAATGCAAAATAATGACATCCAGTCCTCGCCCTGAGTAGGGTGAACAATGCAAAATAATGACATCCAGTCCTCGCCCTGAGTAGGGTGAACAATGCAAAATAATGACATCCAGTCCTCGCCCTGAGTAGGGTCAACAATGCAAAATAATGACATCCAGTCCTCGCCCTGAGTAGGGTCAACAATGCAAAATAATTACATCCAGTCCTCACCCTGATTAGGGTCAACAATGTAAAATGATTACATCCAGTCCTCGCCCTGAGTAGGGTCAACAATGCAAAATAATTACATCCAGTCCTCGCCCTGAGTAGGGTCAACAATGTAAAATAATGACATCCAGTCCTCGCCCTGAGTAGGGTCAACAATGCAAAATAATGACATCCAGTCCTCGCCCTGAGTAGGGTCAACAATGAAAATAATGACATCCAGTCCTCGCCCTGAGTAGGGTCAACAATGTAAAAATGATTACATCCAGTCCTCGCCCTGAGTAGGGTCAACAATGCAAAATAATTACATCCAGTCCTCGCCCTGAGTAGGGTCAACAATGAAAATAATGACATCCAGTCCTCGCCCTGAGTAGGGTCAACAATGCAAAATAATGACATCCAGTCCTCGCCCTGAGTAGGGTCAACAATGCAAAATAATGACATCCAGTCCTCGCCTGAGTAGGGTGAACAATGCAAAATAATGACATCCAGTCCTCGCCCTGAGTAGGGTCAACAATGCAAAATAATGACATCCAGTCCTCGCCCTGAGTAGGGTCAACAATGCAAAATAATTACATCCAGTCCTCACCCTGATTAGGGTCAACAATGTAAAATGATTACATCCAGTCCTCGCCCTGAGTAGGGTCAACAATGCAAAATAATTACATCCAGTCCTCGCCCTGAGTAGGGTCAACAATGTAAAATAATGACATCCAGTCCTCGCCCTGAGTAGGGTCAACAATGCAAAATAATGACATCCAGTCCTCGCCCTGAGTAGGGTCAACAATGCAAAATAATGACATCCAGTCCTCGCCCTGAGTAGGGTCAACAATGCAAATAATGACATCCAGTCCTCGCCCTGAGGAGGGTCAACAATGCAAAATAATGACATCCAGTCCTCGCACTGAGTAGGGTCAACAATGCAAAATAATTACACCCAGTCCTCGCCCTGAGTAGGGTCAACAATGCAAAATAATGACATCCAGTCCTCGCCCTGAGTAGGGTCAACAATGCAAAATAATTACATCCAGTCCTCGCCCTGAGTAGGGTCAACAATGTAAAATAATGACATCCAGTCCTCGCCCTGAGTAGGGTCAACAATGCAAAATAATGACATCCAGTCCTCGCCCTGAGTAGGGTCAACAATGCAAAATAATGACATCCAGTCCTCGCCCTGAGTAGGGTCAACAATGCAAAATAACATGAGGCAACAAAAGAAGCATGCATACAGTGGCTAGAACAACAATTAGATACGGAATTATAAAAAAAAAAAAAAGTAAATGAGAGAGAGAGAGAGGGGGGGGGAGGGGGGGAAGAGATAGACGCAGGAACGAAAGGAGTGCAGGAAGGACGAGAGAGAGAGAGAGAAGAGAGAGAGAGAGAGAGAGAGAGAGGAGAAGAGAGAGAAGAGACAGACAGACAGACAGACAGACTGACAGACAGAGACAGAGAGAGACAGAGATAGAGAGGAGGGTTAGAGTGGCGGTGGGGGTCTGAAAATGAAGGAAACTGACAGAGGTGTGACAGCAGTGTGTTGCTGACAGGAGACAGGTCCATCATGGAGCCTTGCTGACAGGTCCATCATGATGCCTTGCTGACAGGTCCATCATGATGCCTTGCTGACAGGGAGACAGGTCCATCATGAAGCCTTGCTGACAGGTCCATCATGATGCCTTGCTGACAGGAGACAGGTCCATCATGAAGCCTTGCTGACAGGAGACAGGCCCATCATGAAGCCTTGCTGACAGGTCACAGGTCCATCATGAAGCCTTGCTGACAGGTCACAGGTCCATCATGAAGCCTTGCTGACAGGTCCATCATGATGCCTTGCTGACAGGAGACAGGTTAATCATGATGCCTTGCTGACAGGGAGACAGGTCCATCATGAAGCCTTGCTGACAGGTCCATCATGATGCCTTGCTGACAGGAGACAGGTTAATCATGATGCCTTGCTGACAG
>CM065742.1:41199933-41212433 GCA_033310375.1 Conus canariensis
TCTTCAAATCCATATTTGTGAAGAAAGAAGCCGATGGCAGATGCCCATGTATTCTTGTTTCTATGATGAAATTATAGTAACATGTTATAGGTTTTGATCGGGAGTCCATTAGGTTGCATTTTTTTTAACCGGTATTTAATACTCTTTAGATATAAATTAACACACAATGGCAATCTACCAGTTCTCCGTAAACCATTGCATTAGGAGTTCTTACACTTACATTCAAACGGTGCACTTTTTCTATAATGTCAACATTTCCAATCGTACCCAATATTTCTGCACCGTAACAAAGTACTGACTGGATTTGAGTGTCGAAGAATTTAAAGAATACAGCTGGCGATTTTTCTCCTATGGACCCCAATAGTTTGAATATATTAATCACGCCCATCTTTGTTCTGCCAGACATATCATAGAAACAATGAGAAAAGGAAGGTCTTGTGGACATGATAATTCCTAAATATCTGTAGTTGTTCACCACTGTCATTTTTGTTTGTCCAAAGAACCATTGCTCGTGTTCAGAGATATGTCCACCATTTCTAAACACGACAATGTTTGATTTATCTCAATTAACTATCAGACAAAGTCTTTCAGCTGTGTTATGTAAGACGTTCAACTGATTTTGCAAATCGGTGACTAAATCGGAGAGCAGGATAACGTCATCAACAAACATAAGAATTAAGATTTCTACAAAATCGGGAATAACCTGAATTCTATGTTTTCCTTTTTTTTTTTTTTATTACTTCTACAGCCAGCTCATTGATGAAATGGGAGAACAAAACGGGGCTATACACCTCCCCCTGTTTTAAACACAAGGGGCACATAAACGCATTGTTTAAATCGTTTCCAGCTCTAACTCTTGCCTTCAGTGTTATATATAATAGTAATAGTTCAATACATTCAATTCCCATTAATCCCTCTTTTCTTTAAAACACACCACATATTTGCTCGAACAATGGAATCAAAAGCTTTTCTGAAATCTATAAAGGCAACATACATTGTTTTGTGTAGCAGTAACTGCTTTTGAATCATGGCAAACAATGTAAAGACATGATCAATTGTACTGTATTTTTTCCCAAAGCCTGCCTGGCTTTCATTGATGGCATTATTCTCTTCGACCCATCTATTCAGTCGTTCATTAAGTATGTGGCTGTATAATTTACTGCACACATTCAGTAATGATATTCGTTGGTAATTATCAGGTACATTCCGATCGCCCTTTTTATGCAAAGGTTGGATGATAGCTTCTGACCACTGTGAAGGTCAATCTCCGGTAGAAAACAATTCATTGAAAAGAATCATCAAAAACAGAACAATCATTGTAACAGAGTTTTTAAAAATTTCTCCCACAATCCCACCAGGACCTGCAGCCCTACCATTTTTTTAGAGAACGAATTGCAGCATACACTTCACTTTGTGAAGTATTACGTTTGAGAGAATCTGTATTAATATTTAAGTGTCGATGCCACAGTGGAAAACGAAAGCATCAGCATCTTCACATGTTTCCACAGCCTTTCCAATGTCCTCGATTGATGACCATTTTCACTTTCTGACACGAAGGCCGTAAGATAAGCCCAGTCGTGTCGGCTGCACGCCGTTGAGAATGGAATCATGGATAATAGCCACAGTGGGTAGAGTTTTGGCTTCGTCTGGAAATCTCTTGTAGATCTAGGTCTAGATCTACGACTACCACTAGAACCAGGAGAAACTTCTTTCCTTTGTTGAGAAGATGACATCATCTCGCTGCGTCATCCGAACGAATAGTGTCAGAGGACTTTACGTTCTTTTGTTTTGATTCAGAAGTAGGATGGGTTTTGCTTTTACTTTTAAGTAGATTTTTGTGTTGGCCCAGCGTACTTGTTTTGGGACCGCTTTCGAGTGTTGCTGCTTGTGAGGCTGATACTGGCTTTTTACTGGCACCAGAGTAGGAAAGAGCTTGCTGAGATGGCGGCACTACTTTTCCCATCCCATCCACATTATTCTTCTGCAAGCTTAAGATGATGTTTGTGAGATTTTCAATATTCTTTTCCAATGCCACTATTCGATCACATAAAAATTTTTTATGCCGGTACTCACACTGCCCTGGTGATCTAACTCTGTTGATTCACCACTTCGGCTTCACAAGGGGAGTATTGTGCATGTTTATGTCTGTATTTTTTTTTGTCGCTGAGGAAGGCATATTGCCGAAAATTTCTTGCCCTGTTTTGTGTCGTGCATTAAAACTGCGTTACTTCACACTTTGTTTTGTGTGCTCTTCTGCTTTTTTTGTCGTGTTCCAGTAACGCTGCAGTTTGTTTCTGTTGCCGTCTGTTGATAGACTTGAGGCAAGGACAGAGTGATGCTGAACAGCACTGTTAAAGATGTTGCCGTTGGAAGCAAGTTCTTCTAATCCATCCGTTTTGGTGGCGACATTTTTCTTGGATTTGAGGAGGCTCTGTTTTCTTGTTCTCAGTCTTGATTGAACATTTCCTTGTAGGCTTCTTTGAAGAAACATCTCGCACTGCTTGAATCCTGGTGTTAGTCATGATTATGCATTATGAGAACACAACTGTCCGAGACGTGGGTCATTTTATTACTCCTGCCGCCATCTTGCGCATGAATCTCAGTGATTCCTATGCGGTTGCACGTGAAAGCGAGAGGGAAGAAATTTAAGTAAAACGGTGCCTGGAATTTGCCTGTTCCCCATGAAACATTTGAATTGATATGTCTTTAAAAGCTTTTTCCTCAACCGAGATAGGGTGCAAATGGCTTTTGAAATGAGACCGGCCAGATTGTTATGCCACTGGTTTAAGCTTTGGATTGCAATCCAAATAAAACTTCTTTCCATCTATGATTAAGATTAGTGGGAAAAAAATCATTGCAGCTCTTCTGTTCTCTTTTCTGGCGTTCTTTAAATGTGGAACCAGATTTCTCCTTATCTCCCTCATCCGTTCAGAAAAAATCTCCCATGAAGATCCTGCTCCCTCGCAGTTTACGTCTGGCACTGAGTACAATCTCTTTATCCTTATAAAGTGTACATCGCCCTATGATAGGAATGTCCTGGTTCCCATTCAATCGAGGAAGTCGGTCAAACTGAATGTCCCGGGACAGCTCTGATTATTTGTCGGTCAACAGATCTTTAATCAGTTCACTACACTCTTCTCTGGCTTCCCCTACAAAAGCCCAGACATTAGTCTGCACTGTCAACAACAAGACATCAGGGAAGGGCCCAGACATTAGTCTGCACTGTCAACAACAAGACATCAGGAAAAGGCCCAGACATTAGTCTGCACTGTCAACAACAAGACATCAGGAAAAGGCCCAGACATTAGTCTGCACTGTCAACAACAAGACATCAGGAAAAGGCCCAGACATCAGTCTGCACTGTCAACAACAGGACATCAGGAAAAGGCCCAGACATCAGTCTGCACTGTCAACAACAAGACATCAGGAAAAGGCCCAGACATTAGTCTGCACTGTCAACAACAAGACATCAGGAAAAGGCCCAGACATCAGTCTGCACTGTCAACAACAAGACATCAGGGAAGGGCCCAGACATTAGTCTGCACTGTCAACAACAAGACATCAGGAAAAGGCCCAGACATTAGTCTGCACTGTCAACAACAAGACATCATTTTTGAATGCACATATTACTAAGATCATGAGAGAGAGAGAGAGAGAGAGAGAGAGAGAGAGAGAGAGAGACAGACAGACAGACAGACAGACAGAGAGACAGAGAGACAGAGACAGAGACAGAGACAGAGAGCGAGAGAGACCGAGAGATAGACCGAGAGAGACATAGACAGAGAGACAGAGACAGTGGAACAGAGAGAGAGAGAGAGAGAGAGAGAGAGAGAGAGAGAGAGAGAGAGAACAATCACACGGCTTGACTTTCTTCTATTGACCTTCTGTCTTGCCAGATGCTGCCAGACAAATGTCAGATCTTTCTTTTCACATCCATCTTCCTCTGATCTCTCTCTCTCTCTCTCTCTCCTCTCCTCTCTCTCTCTCTCTCTCTCTCTCTTTCACCTTTTCGTTTGCACACGTTTTGACGTCATTTTCAACGGGAACATCAACGTAGATCAGTTTGTGTAGACCCACCGTCACCCCATTACAGAATGAAAGACAGACTGGAGAAACATGAGAGAGAGAGAGAGAGAGAGAGAGAGAGAGAGAGAGAGAGAGAGAGAGAGAGAGAGAGAGAGAAATGGAAAACTGAAAAATGTTGTATTCAGTATAAGCCACAGCCCCTTCTGAAGGGTGGAAGCCCTATACAGTGAACATACGAGACACATCAATACATTGAGAATAGAGTTCTGACATTTTTAACGAAAGAACATTACAAGTACATCTTTCAATATCAGCTTTCATATTCTTTCACCGCATTAGCATGCCTTTTAGAGGCTTTGTCAAGATACAAACATAAATTCTTCAGTACGTTGCTGTTACTAATTGTCATCAATAGGGCCACACGGATTATCCGTGGGTTTGCATAAAACTTGCGCAGAATGTACTTTTGCTCAGTATGACAGAGTTTAGGACAGCAAAACTGAATATGTACTTCATCTTCTTGCATTTTCCTTCTTTTTTTTTTGGCACAGTGGGCATTTCAAAGAATGATCTGAAACTTCATTGTACCTGTCACGATACATTACAAAGACTGTTAATCCGAATCTCAATTTTGTTCATTGATATTTGAGATATCTGTCACTGTCGATAACAAGATACTGTTCACAGTCCCTGTTTACCTTAGAAGTTCTATACAAAGAAAATCGGAGAGAGAGAGAGGGAGAGAGAGGAGAGAGAGAGAGAAGAGAGAGAGAGAGAGAGAGAGAGAGAGAGAGAGAGAGAGAATGACAAATGACAAAATGTCTTAAGAGCCAGGCTTTCTGCCCATGGCAAGGGGAGGGGGCACAAAGGGAAATCATATCAGAATGCTACCTTAAAAATGAACAGGATTAACATCCATACTAACCTGTAGACAGAATGGCAAGATTACGGACTTTAAATGCATCAGTTAGATATGCTGCCAATCTGTACATACTGTACATTTAGTGTCACACATCAATAACGATAACCATTAAGTGGAATGGTGGTTGCAATACTTTCGGGGATGTACTTTTCTCTAACGTTTCAGTATTTGGCACAAACAAACGAATATAAAACAAAGTTCAGTTTCTGGGACCCATTCACAAAATGGGCAGTTTGGGGAGACAAAATGGGCAGTTTGGGGAGACAAAATGGGCAGTTCGGGGAGATGAAATGGGCAGTTTGGGAAGACATTATTAGAACACTGGTACCGATGCGTTCGTAATGCTGAAACATCTCATCTAAATCTGATTTTAAGGTCTTTTTCAAGACACATTGTTTTAGGTCGAGTAAGTATTGAGATGTACCAAAAGATTGTTTGCAAGATGCATATAATGTAAACCGACTTTTATCACACACACACACACACACACACACACACACACACACACACAACACACACAACAAGAGAGAGAGAGAGAGAGAGAGAGAGAGAGAGAGAGAGAGAGAGAGAGAGAAAGAGAGAGAGAGAGAGAAGACAAAACAAGACAAAATTCTTTATTTACGAGGATAATAGATAAGCACTGATGTGCTTTTTTACATCCAGTCCTCGCCCTGAGTAGGGTCAACAATGCAAAATAATGACATCCAGTCCTCGCCCTGAGTAGGGTCAACAATGCAAAATAATGACATCCAGTCCTCGCCCTGAGTAGGGTCAACAATGCAAAATAATGACATCCAGTCCTCGCCCTGAGTAGGGTCAACAATGCAAAATAATGACATCCAGTCCTCGCCCTGAGTAGGGTCAACAATGCAAAATAATGACATCCAGTCCTCGCCCTGAGTAGGGTCAACAATGCAAAATAATGACATCCAGTCCTCGCCCTGAGTAGGGTCAACAATGCAAAATAATGACATCCAGTCCTCGCCCTGAGTAGGGTCCACAATGCAAAATAATGACATCCAGTCCTCGCCCTGAGTAGGGTCCACAATGCAAAATAATGACATCCAGTCCTCGCCCTGAGTAGGGTCCACAATGCAAAATAATGACATCCAGTCCTCGCCCTGAGTAGGGTCCACAATGCAAAATAATGACATCCAGTCCTCGCCCTGAGTAGGGTCAACAATGCAAAATAATGACATCCAGTCCTCGCCCTGAGTAGGGTCAACAATGCAAAATGACATCCAGTCCTCGCCCTGAGTAGGGTCCACAATGCAAAATAATGACATCCAGTCCTCGCCCTGAGTAGGGTCAACAATGCAAAATAATGACATCCAGTCCTCGCCCTGAGTAGGGTCAACAATGCAAAATAATGACATCCAGTCCTCGCCCTGAGTAGGGTCCACAATGCAAAATAATGACATCCAGTCCTCGCCCTGAGTAGGGTCCACAATGCAAAATAATGACATCCAGTCCTCGCCCTGAGTAGGGTCAACAATGCAAAATAATGACATCCAGTCCTCGCCCTGAGTAGGGTCAACAATGCAAAATAATGACATCCAGTCCTCGCCCTGAGTAGGGTCAACAATGCAAAATAATGACATCCAGTCCTCGCCCTGAGTAGGGTCAACAATGCAAAATAATGACATCCAGTCCTCGCCCTGAGTAGGGTCAACAATGCAAAATAATGACATCCAGTCCTCGCCCTGAGTAGGGTCAACAATGCAAAATAATGACATCCAGTCCTCGCCCTGAGTAGGGTCAACAATGCAAAATAATGACATCCAGTCCTCGCCCTGAGTAGGGTCAACAATGCAAAATAATGACATCCAGTCCTCGCCCTGAGTAAGGGTCAACAATGCAAAATAATGACATCCAGTCCTCGCCCTGAGTAGGGTCAACAATGCAAAATAATGACATCCAGTCCTCGCCCTGAGTAGGGTCAACAATGCAAAATAATGACATCCAGTCCTCGCCCTGAGTAGGGTCAACAATGCAAAATAATGACATCCAGTCCTCGCCCTGAGTAGGGTCAACAATGCAAAATAATGACATCCAGTCCTCGCCCTGAGTAGGGTCAACAATGCAAAATAATGACATCCAGTCCTCGCCCTGAGTAGGGTCAACAATGCAAAATAATGACATCCAGTCCTCGCCCTGAGTAGGGTCAACAATGCAAAATAATGACATCCAGTCCTCGCCCTGAGTAGGGTCAACAATGCAAAATAATGACATCCAGTCCTCGCCCTGAGTAGGGTCACACAATGCAAAATAATGACATCCAGTCCTCGCCCTGAGTAGGGTCACCAGACATGCCAAAGTAAATGCATAACATCCAGTCCTCGCCCTGAGTAGGGTCAACAATGCAAAATAATGACATCCAGTCCTCGCCCTGAGTAGGGTCCACAATGCAAAATAATGACATCCAGTCCTCGCCCTGAGTAGGGTCAACAATGCAAAATAATGACATCCAGTCCTCGCCCTGAGTAGGGTCAACAATGCAAAATAATGACATCCAGTCCTCGCCCTGAGTAGGGTCAACAATGCAAAATAATGACATCCAGTCCTCGCCCTGAGTAGGGTCAACAATGCAAAATAATGACATCCAGTCCTCGCCCTGAGTAGGGTCAACAATGCAAAATAATGACATCCAGTCCTCGCCCTGAGTAGGGTCAACAATGCAAAATAATGACATCCAGTCCTCGACCCTGAGTACGGTCAACAATGCAAAATAATGACATCCAGTCCTCGCCCTGAGTAGGGTCAACAATGCAAAATAATGACATCCAGTCCTCGCCCTGAGTAGGGTCAACAATGCAAAATAATGACATCCAGTCCTCGCCCTGAGTAGGGTCAACAATGCAAAATAATGACATCCAGTCCTCGCCCTGAGTAGGGTCAACAATGCAAAATAATGACATCCAGTCCTCGCCCTGAGTAGGGTCACAATGCAAAATAATGACATCCAGTCCTCCCCTGAGTAGGGTCCACAATGCAAAATAATGACATCCAGTCCTCGCCCTGAGTAGGGTCAACAATGCAAAATAATGACATCCAGTCCTCGCCCTGAGTAGGGTCAACAATGCAAAATAATGACATCCAGTCCTCGCCCTGAGTAGGGTCAACAATGCAAAATAATGACATCCAGTCCTCGCCCTGAGTAGGGTCAACAATGCAAAATAATGACATCCAGTCCTCGCCCTGAGTAGGGTCAACAATGCAAAATAATGACATCCAGTCCTCGCCCTGAGTAGGGTCAACAATGCAAAATAATGACATCCAGTCCTCGCCCTGAGTAGGGTCAACAATGCAAAAAATAACATTGGAGTAGGTCAACAAGCAAAATAATGCATCCCATACCAGTGAGTAGCAACAATGCAAATTAGATATCGGATTATTCAACAAAAAAAAATAAATCCAGTTCGTGAGTAGGTCAACAAGCAAGAACGGTGGGAGGGCAACAAGAAGATAGAACAGTCTGGAACAACATGAAAGGATAAGTGCAAGAGAGAAAGGGACGGAGGAGAGAAGACGAGGAAGAAGAGAGAGAGAGAGAGAGAGAGAGAGAGAGAGAGAGGAGGAGACGAGACAGGACAGACAGACAGCAGACAGAAGCAGACAGGACAGACAGAGACAGAGACAGACAGAGATAGAAGGAGGAGGTTAGAGTGGCGGTGGGGGTCTGAAAATGAAGGAAACTGACAGAGGTGTGACAGCAGTGTGTTGCTGACAGGAGACAGGTCCATCATGGAGCCTTGCTGACAGGTCCATCATGATGCCTTGCTGACAGGTCCATCATGATGCCTTGCTGACAGGGAGACAGGTCCATCATGAAGCCTTGCTGACAGGTCCATCATGATGCCTTGCTGACAGGAGACAGGTCCATCATGAAGCCTTGCTGACAGGAGACATGTCCATCATGAAGCCTTGCTGATAGGTCACAGGTCCATCATGAAGCCTTGCTGACAGGAGAGAGGTCCATCATGAAGCCTTGCTGACAGGGAGACAGGTCCATCATGAAGCCTTGCTGACAGGACAGGTCCATCATGAAGCCTTGCTGACAGGAGACAGGTCCATCATGACGCCTTGCTGACAGGAGACAGGTCCATCATGAAGCCTTGCTGACAGGGAGACAGGTCCATCATGAATGCCTTGCTGACAGGGAGACAGGTCCATCATGAAGCCTTGCTGATACAGAGACAGGTCCATCATGAAGCCTTGCTGACAGGTCCATCATGATGCCTTGCTGATAGAGAGAGGTCCATCATGAAACCTTGCTGACAGGAGACAGGTCCATCATGACGCCTTGCTGACAGGTCACAGGTCCATCATGATGCCTTGCTGACAGGAGACAGGTCCATCATGAAGCCTTGCTGACAGGAGACAGGTCCATCATGAAGCCTTGCTACAGGGAGACAGGTCCTATCATGATGCATTGCTGACAGGAGACAGGTCCATCATGAAGCCTTGCTGACAGGTCCATCATGATGCCTTGCTGACAGGTCCATCATGATGCCTTGCTGACAGGAGACAGGTCCATCATGAAGCCTTGCTGGCAGGTCACAGGTCCATCATGAGCCTTGCTGACAGGAGACAAGTCCATCATGAAGCCTTGCTGACAGGTCACAGGTCCATCATGAAGCCTTGCTGACAGGAGACAGGTCCATCATGATGCATTCTTGACAGGAGACAGGTCATCATGAAGCCTTGCTGAGAGGAGACAGGTCCATCATGAAGCCTTGCTGACAGGTCACGAGGTCCATCATGAAGCATTGTGAGAGCAGGTCCATCATGAAGCCTTGGTGACAGGACAGGTCCATCGTGAAGCCTTGCTGACAGGAGACAGGTCCATCATGAAGCCTTGCTGACAGGGAGACAGGTCCATCATGAAGCCTTGCTGACAGGAGACAGGTCCATCATGAAGCCTTGCAGACAGGAGACAGGTCCATCATGAAGCCTTGCTGAAGGAGACAGGTCCATCATGAATCCTTGCTGACAGGTCACAGGTCCATCATGAAGCCTTGCTGGACAGGTCCATCATTGATGCCTGATGCTGAAGGAGACAGGTCCATCATGAAGCCTTGCTGACAGGAGACAGGTCCATCATGAAGCCTTGCTGACAGGTCACAGGTCCATCATGATGCCTTGCTGACAGGAGACAGGTCCATCATGAAGCCTTGCTGACAGGAGAAGGGTCCATCATGAAGCCTTGCAGACAGGAGACAGGTCCATCATGAGCCTTGCTTGACAGGGAGACATTCTATCATGATGCCTTGCTGACAGGAGACAGGTCCATCATGAAGCCTTGCTGACAGGTCCATCATGATGCCTTGCTGACAGGTCCATCATGATGCCTTGCGACAGGATCACAGGTCCATCATGAAGCCTTGCTGACAGGTCACAGATCCATCATGATGCCTTGCTGACAGGGAGACAGGTCCATCGTGAAGCCTTGCTGACAGGGACAGGTCCATCGTGAAGCCTTGCTGACAGGGACAGGTCCATCATGAAGCCTTGCTGACGAGGGAGACAGGTCCATCATGAAGCCTTGCTGACAGGTCACAGGTCCATCATGAAGCCTTGCTGACAGGAGACAGGTCCATCATGAAGCCTTGGTGACAGGAGACAGGTCCATCATGAAGCCTTGCTGACAGGAGACAGGTCCATACGTGAAGCCTTGCTGACAGGAGACAGGTCCATCATGATGCCTTGCTGACAGGGAGACAGGTCCATCATGAAGCCTTGCTGACAGGAGACAGGTCCATCATGAACCTTGCAGACAGGAGACAGGCCATCATGAAGCCTTGCTGACAGGAGACAGGTCCATCATGAAGCCTTGCTGACAGGTCACAGGTCCATCATGAAGCCTTGCAGACAGGAGTCCATCATGATGCCTTGCTGACAGAGAGACAGGTCCATCATGAAGCCTTGCTGACAGGAGACAGGTCCATCATGAACGCCTTGCTGACAGGTCACAGGTCCTCTGATGACCATTGCCTTGTGACAGGAGACAGGTCCATCATGAAGCCTTGCTGACAGGACAGGTCCATCATGAAGCCTTGCTGACAGGAGACAGGTCCATCATGAAGCCTTGCTGACAGGGAGACAGGTCCATCATGAAGCCTTGCTGACAGGTCACAGGTCCATCATGAAGCCTTGCTGACAGGAGACAGGTCCATCGAGTGAAGCCTTGTGTGACAGAGACAGGTCCATCATGAAGCCTTGCTGACAGGAGACAGGTCCATCTGAAGCCTTGCTGACAAGGAACAGGTCCATCATGAAGCCTTGCTGAAGACAGGCTTCGACAGGTCCATCATGAAGCCTTGCTGACAGGAGACAGGTCCATCATGAAACCTTGCAGACAGGAGACAGGCCCATCATGAAGCCTTGCTGACAGGAGACAGGTCCATCATGAAGCCTTGCTGACAGGTCACAGGTCCATCATGAAGCCTTGCTGACAGGTCCATCATGATGCCTTGCTGATAGAGAGACAGGTCCATCATGAAGCCTTGCTGACAGGAGACAGGTCCATCATGACGCCTTGCTGACAGGTCACAGGTCCATCATGATGCCTTGCTGACAGGAGACAGGTCCATCATGAAGCCTTGCTGACAGGAGACAGGTCCATCATGAAGCCTTGCTGACAGGAGACAGGTCCATCATGAAGCCTTGCTTACAGGGAGACATATCTATCATGATGCCTTGCTGACAGGAGACAGGTCCATCATGAAGCCTTGCTGACAGGTCCATCATGATGCTTTGCTGACAGGTCCATCATGAAGCCTTGCTGACATGTCACAGGTCCATCATGAAGCCTTGCTGACAGGGAGACAGGTCCATCGTGAAGCCTTACTGACAGGAGACAGGTCCATCATGAAGCCTTGCTGACAGGAGACAGGTCCATCATGAAGCCTTGCTGACAGGAGACAGGTCCATCATGATGCATTTCTGACAGGGAGACAGGTCCATCATGAAGCCTTGCTGACCGGAGACAGGTCCATCATGAAGCCTTGCTGACAGGTCACAGGTCCATCATGAAGCCTTGCTGACAGGTCACAGGTCCATCATGATGCCTTGCTGACAGGAGACAGGTCCATCATGAAGCCTTGCTGACAGGTCACAGTTCCATCATGATGCCTTGCTGACAGGAGACAGGTCCATCATGATGCCTTGCTGACAGGTCCATCATGATGCCTTGCTGACAGGAGACAGGTCCATCATGAAGCCTTGCTGACAGGAGACAGGTCCATCATGATGCCTTGCTGACAGGAGACAGGCCCATCATGATGCCTTGCTGACAGGAGACAGGTCCACTGCCTGGACAGGCATCATGATGCCTGTACAGGATACCCCTGGAGAAATAGCTACAGTATGTCTGCCAGGGGCCTACCTGTCATTTATATACTTATCAAATGTTCGCAGAGATGTTCGTTTCTAAACATACACCTCGCTCTCTACGTCTCCTCCACACACATATCCAAACTCCCTCTCCACCCCTGCCACCTTCCTTTAGAAAAAGGGCAATAACACACGTACAAAACAAACAGAAAAAGGG
>CM065742.1:41216713-41219213 GCA_033310375.1 Conus canariensis
GTCTACAGTGTTCACAACCATCCAATCACCTGATTACTGAGTTGACAGCTAGTATCCGTCCTTGACAGCGTCTGCAGTGTTCACAACCGTCCAATCACCTGATTACAGAGTGGACAGCTAGTATCCGACCTTGACAGCGTCTGCAGTGTTCACAACCGTCCAATCACCTGATTACAGAGGGGACAGCTAGTATCCGACCTTGACAGCGTCTACAGTGTTCACAACCATCCAATCACCGGATTACTGAGGGGAAAAGAGCATTTCATGCATCATTAAAAAAAAAAAAAAAAAAAGAAGAAAAAAAGAAAAAAGAAAACAAAGCGTGTTTAAGTTTCAAGAAGAAAGACGGCAAAACAGTTCACAATGGCAGAAAGAAAACAGCAGACGACAGTTAAAAAAAAAAAAAAAGTAAGAAAGAAAGGAAGAAAGGAAGGGAAGAAAGAAAGAAAGAAAGGGAGGAAAGAAAGAAAAAAAGGAAGGTACAAAGAAAGGAAGGTAGAAAGAAAGGAAGGAAGGAAGGAAGAAAGAATAGAAGGAAGTAAGGAAGAAAGAAAGGTACAAAGAAAGGAAGAAGGAAGAAAAGAAAGGAAGGAAGGAAGGAAGGAAGGAAAAAGGAAGGAAGGAAGGAAGGAAGAAAGAAAAGAAAGAAGAAGAGAAAGAAAAAAGGAAGGAGAAGGAAGGAAAGGAAAAAGAAAGGAAGGAAGGAAGAAAGAAAGAAAAGAAAGGAAGAAAGAAAGAAAGAAAGAAGAAAGAAAGAAAGAAAGAAAGGAAGGAAAGAAAGAAAGGAAGAAAGAAAGAAGAGAAAGGAAGAAGAGAAAGAAGAAAGAAAGGAAAAGAAAGAAGAAAGAAAGAAGGAAGAGAAGAAAGAAAGAAAGAAGGAAGGAAGGAAGGAAGAAAGAAAGAAAGAAGGAAGGAAGGAAGGAAGAAAGAAAGAAAGAAAGAGAAGAAAGGAAGGAAGAAAGAAAGAAAGAAGAAAGAAAGAAAGAAGAAGGAAGAAGGAAGAAAGAAAGAAAGAGAAGAAGAAGAAAGAAAGGAGAGGAAGAAAAGAAAGAAAGAAAGGAAGGAAGAAAGAAAGAAAGAAGGAAAGGAAAGAAGGAAGGAAAGAAGAAAGAAAGAAGGAGGAAGAAAGAAGGAAAGAAAGAAGAGAAGAAGGGAGAAGAAGAAAGAAGAGAAGAAGGAAGAAGAGAAGAAAGAAAGAAAGAAAGGAAGGAAGGAAGGAAGAGAAAGAAGAAAGAAAGAAGAGGAAGGAAGAAAGAAAGAAAGAAAGAAAGAAAAAGAAGGAAGGAAAGAAAGAAGAAAGAAGAAGGAAGAAGGAAGAAGAAGAAAGAGAAGGAAGGAAGGAAGGAAGAGAAGAAGAAAGAAAGAAAGAGAAGGAAGGAAGGAAGGAAGAAAGAAGAGGAAGAGAAAGAAAGAAAGAAGGAAGGAAGGAAGGAAAGAAAGAAAGGAAAGAAAGAAAGAAGAGAAGGAAGGAAGGAAGAAGAAAGAAAGAAAGAAAGAAGGAAGAAGAAGGAAAGAAAGAAAGGGAAGGAAGGAAGAAGGAAGAGGAAGAAGAAAAGGAAAGAAAAGAAAGAAAGAAAGAAAGGTAGAAAGAAAACAGAACGAAAGAGACAGACAGAAAGAGTAATTAAGCCACTGGCACAGAACCTACCAAAGAGAGTAATTAAGCCACTGGCACAGAACCTGCCAAAGAGAGTAATTAAGCCACTGGCACAGAACCTACCAAAGGCCAGGAAAGCTAGGTACACTGACAGAACCCCTTCAGCCTCACGGGCCCGCCCCCCAAAGGGAAGTAGTGAACCAGGCAGCAAGTTCGCCCACATGACCCGTCTCCAGTGCCACAGCCCATCATTCTGACAACGCTTCCAGCATGTTTTTGTTCTTGCAGATCTGTCGGATTCCTAGTGTTGCTGAGCCTACATGACCCGTCCAGTGCCACAGCCCATCATTCTGACAACGCTTCCAGCATGTTTTTTGTTCTTGCAGATCTGTCGGCTTCCTAGTGTTGCTGAGCTGCAGCTTACTTCCACGTGGCTGCAATACAGACACTAAGTCAAAGTTTGATGATTGATAGCAATCATCTGCGCTGCACAGGTTCAGATTGCGAACCTTTAAAAGCGTTTTGGAAGATGGGAATCGAAGAGGCTTAGGCTTGAGCAAGTCTCTTTGCTGCTTGTACTACTGTTACTGCTGCTACCACCACCACCACCACCACCACCACCACTACCACTACTACAATCATTATTTCAGCATCAGAATGTAAATGTGGACGCAAAATTATGACAAATATTTGATTTGAGCTTTAAAAAATATTCATTTTCGTTCAATAAACGCATCTAATACATTGCTAGCCGTTCTTCTTTCTGGCCTGTGACAGGATACAGATACCTATGGATTTGTCGCCCCGACAATTTGTGCCGGGGGAGAGTTCGCGCCCCAACACCCCTGCCCATTCATGGCAACCATTCCATTTTTTTTTCCTTTTTTTTTTTCAGGATACAGA
>CM065742.1:41226713-41234213 GCA_033310375.1 Conus canariensis
CACACACACACACACACACACACACACACACACACACACACACACACACACACACACAAAAACAAGATCAGCACCCAATGAAGAAGAAATGCAAAGAAAAATTCATGAACACTTCCATGAATTGTCAGACGTGTACGAGATTGCAAGGAATGCGTGAGCCACTGCTTTGGTTTCTGAAACTGGAAGAGATCACACTGGAGCCCGATAATAGTTTGGTTTCTGAAACTGGAAGAGATCACACTGGAGCCCGATAATAGTTTTAGATGATAAAAAGGTCACAAAAGAAATGCCACTTAATGATTGTGAGGGAAAGGGGTCATAAGCGTACTATCAAAGAGAACTGATTGCATTCACCACTAGAAATAATTCATAATGACACCTAGACATAACTAAACGAACACAGATACATCAGTAAGTATCATCAAGAACCGCACACACACAGTGTGTGAAAACAGAAGACGTAAAGTGAAGTATTTTCAGTGGCGTTTCTAACGGCATTAGCAGGGAACGATTTGGCTTGCAAACCCGTACCTATCTCAACCCTGTACTGCCAGCAAGTTAAAGCAATGGTAGGTTATGGTCTCGGATACGATATCTACTTTATTACAACACGAATACCAATCTTCACGATAGAGTAGGTAATACACCGCAGAGCATAAGTAACTATCTAAGGTGATGTCTGTTGTTACACTTTGATATTCCGTTTGTCAAAAACAAACTGATAGTGGCCTTCGAAACAATCATAGACTGTATATGATAAAACTCCTCTTTGAATAAATATTTCATCCCTGTTACTGGGACAATGAGATCACATGTTCTATACATACAGCAGCAGCACTGATGAATTGGAACACAGGTAATAGTCGGAGAGAACAAGGCAGTAACTTGCTTAACAAAAGACAACAGTGAATATGTTAGATAACATCTGCAGTGACGAATGAAGATGAAACAATGATGAACATGAAGATGATGACCATGGCCATGGACAATGAGATGAATATGGTTCGTGGTGAATGATGAACATAAGATGATGACCATGGCCATGGACAATGAGATGAATATGGTTCGTGGTGACATGATGAACATGAAGTGAATGACCATGGCCATGGACAATGAGATGAATATGGTTTGTGGTGACGAGAACAACATGAAGATGAATTGAACCATGGCCATGGACAATGAGATGAATATGGTTTGTGGTGAATGATGAACGTGAAGGTGATGACCATGGCCAGGACAATGAGATGAATATGGGCTGTGGTGACAGAAACAACATGAAGATAATGACCATGGCCATGGACAATGAGATGAATATGGTTCGTGGTGAATGATGAACGTGAAGGTGATGACCATGGCCATGGACAATGAGATGAATATGGTTGTGGTGAGAAACCTGAAGGTGATGACCATGGCCATGGACAATGAGATGAATATGGTTGTGGTGAATGATGAACGTGAAGTGATGACCATGGCCATGGACAATGAGATGAATATGGTTGTGGTGAATGATGAACTAAGATGATGACCATGGCCATGGACAATGAGATGAATATGGTTCTGTGGTGAATGAAAAGAACTAGAAAAGATGATGACCATGGCCATGGACAATGAGATGAATATGGTTCGTGGTGAATGATGAACGTGAAGGTGATGACCATGGCCATGGACAATGAGATGAATATGGCTGTGGTGACAGAAACAACATGGCATGATCGATGATGAAAATGGATGACACATAAACGATGATGACCTGGACGGACAACACACTGCAAGGTTCGTTGAAGCACTGAACATACAGGATGACATGGCCATAGCACAATGAGATCATTTGCGTTCGTGGTAATGATGAACATGAGGTGTACTGACCATGCAGGAACAATGAGTGATAGGGCATAAGGTGACTGAAAGCAACTCACGCAGATATGTGAATGAAAATTTGAAAACTTGTAGAGTAGTGACGTACCTCATTAGATCTTAACACAAAGATAATGCGCATACGACAAAGTATATCAATTTGCGCTGTGTACAAGTATGGATTGTGTTAGTGACCGCTGATAAAACATGTGTGCAACGAGACTGAAAAGCACTCGACAATATTGAATGGATATTTGTAAACTTGTCATGAGTATGCGCCGACATTAATTAATATAATCCACAGAGATAAAATTGTGTGGATACGTTGTGATGCTTGTCTGGACAGTTGTAAACTCGCGTCATACGAGTTCGAAAAGCAGTGACGAAAGACGTAGCGCAGTCGCTCGAAACAAAAAAACACAGAGGTGAAAATGGTCGTGTTGCTGATGGACATTGTCGTTGATTCAGAGCTTCCTGAAACACCAAAAAGGCGTGTTAATCAAACATAATAAAATGATAGAACAAAAGTATTTCAAAAATATTACGATTAATGATCCTTCTTGACGAATGGAGGGCGAGGGTGGGGGGAAGGGGAGGGGATGAGGAGGGGAGATGGCTGTTACCAACACAAAATATTGAAAAAAAAAAAAATCATAGAGGATTACTGCGTGTTACGTGGTTGGTCTATAAAAAGTAATCCTCTCTTTATTATTATTATTATTTTCAATATTTTTATCATCATCATTATCATTATTATCATTACTGCTATTTTTATTATCATCATCACTGTTTTAACTCGCATTGTCTTCTACCCATCGGCCTCGTTTTCATTCAACGCCCATCTTGGCGCCGAAGCGAGAAGATAAATGACTGCACGTTCTTCCTTTTTCATTGTCCGGAATGTTGTTCACGAAGAAGACCTAAGAGGTCGAAACGCGTCGTGTTTTGTCTTGTCATTTTCTTTTTGTCCATGTTAACCGGCAGAGTTACTTCAAATCCCTTTTAAAAATGTACAGAGCCTGAAGGAACTGATGTAAAAGGTATCTTCTGACAAACACATCCCCGCTTCTTGTCAACGATCCCCAGCCATTGCGCTGGCAAACCGTCTGATCCAGGCTGCAGACTCTAAATCCGGGACTGCAGTTTGTTGCACACGACAGGACAATAAATCATGGTTTGCTGTATGTTGCTTGGCCCATAAACAGTGATGGAAGCGTGATAAATCATGACCTGTAAGCCTACTTCTCATTAAATCAAACTTTTTTTTTTTTTTTTTTTTTTTTTACCACGATGGTGCCGACAGACTCTTTAATGAAGGCTTTCGATTCGAAGAGTCACGACAAATAATCCGAGACAGAGCAACACACCCGCGCGCACGTGCGCGCGCTCTCACGCATGCACGCACGCATGCGCGCGCGCGCACACACACACAACACAACCACACACGCACGTGCAAACACACACACACACACACAACCACACACGCACGCACGCACGCGCGCGCACACACACACACACACACACACACACACACACACACACACACACACACACACACACACGTGCGCGCGCGAGAGAGACACACACACACACACAAAGGCACAGAGAGAGAGAGAGAGAGAGAGAGAGAGAGAGAGAGAGAGAGAGAGAGGGAGAGGGAGAGAAGAAACCAAGGCAACTAGAAAACCGTTATGGCAACAGTCTTGACAGAGACGCTATTTTCAGTGCCAGGGACTACCGTGTCAACGACAGTCAGAGTAAAACGAAAAGAAAAGACAGACAGAAAGAGGGGCACTTGCACCCTCCTCGCAGTCATAGCCAAAAAAAAAAAAAAAAAAAAAGAGAAAGGGGGAGATACAGGGAGGCAGACAGACAGACAGAGAGACGGAGACAGAGACAGAGAGAAGCATAAAATAGGTAAGAATGGTCAGCAAAGCAGATGGTCGCACGCTTGCGTTTAACACCCTAACTTCCACAATGACCGGGCAGAGCATGGAGTGCCCTCCCCTCCCCACCCGTATCCACACATCCGGCCCTACCATTACCCCTTTTCCCCTCCCTTCAAAGGGGAAAAGGGTGGGGGTGGGGTGGGGTGAGGGGTGGGGGGCTGAAAACTGAATTTACAGTTTCTACAAAATCATGCACAAACAGGAACATACCTGACACTAAATCTAGAAGAAAACAACAACCAAGAACAAGGAATTGCTGCACAAAGCAAAAACAAAACAAAAAAAAAGAAAAAAAAGAAAAAGCAAAGGAGGAAGACAGAAAAGCAACAAAAACGAATGCTCTCTCTCTCTCTCTCTCTCTCTCTCTCTCTCTCTCTGAGCAGGAAAAGCAGGCAAGACCTGCAGGAAGATCATTACACACCAACAGTCACAACCGCTCGATTTTCCGCCGCAAGATTAGCTGGCCAGACATCTTGCTCCTATACCTACCTCCACCGAACCACCTACACCCGCACACCTATCCCCCCCCCCCCCCCCCCCCGCCTCTTCGCCGCCATCCATCCCCACCCCAACGTCTTTTTTGTTTTTTTTTCTCTACAAAATTAGTTTCGAGGTGATGGCGGAAGCTTTGATAAACCGAACTGGTATAAAATGATAAACTAACTGCATTTGTGCCCTTGAAACCTGATGTCTCAATCTTACATATATTACTCCCTTCCCCAATTTTCTCTGCGGATTCAAGCAAATGTGCAGAATGGCCTCGGTGACCTTAAAACAGCCTGAAATTCAGGCAAAAACCTGAAAAGTATCATGTCTGTTCAAGGACCATACGCGTCTCAGCAGACACCAAGTGTGGTTCTACATCACCCTTTCAAAGAAAACAAAAACAATAAACAGACAGAACAATACAAGCATAAAATACAAAAGCAAAAATTTTTTTTTCAATTTTTTTTTTTAAAGATGATTTGCTTCCTTTCTGGACACTTCCAGCCTGCTGTAAATATAATTCAAAAATGAAACAAACAAATGAGTAAATCAGTAGACATAACACAGAATCACAACAACAAAATAATAATTATGGCATGGTGAGGTCATTTTGCGGCACACCTCCAATACAAAGCAACACTTGAAGGGCACACTCGTCACATTTGCATTTCAAGGCATACTTTATTTTGTAAAATTTGCCAAGCTTTTTTTTTTTTTTTTTTTAAAGTTAAACCTGTTCATAGATGTAGTATTGAAAACATGAATTATATTAGGAGAAACAATCAGGTTTCGAAATACCGGTATCTGACCAGGAGTTATATGTTAGTGAGTTTCCTCCCCATTGGAGATTGTCTCCCCCTTGGAGACTATAAGCTTGCTGAAGGCTCATTTTGAGAAGCATTTATTATTCCCCATTCACCACTCAAGCACATACTGTTAGTTAGGCAGAATTATCTACCATTGCAGATATGAATGCTTATCTCCCCCTATTTCTTCAATCTAAGACATAAGAGCAAGCTTTGTTTATAATTGAATATTTCTTGCAGTCATTGCAACACCAAGCTGCTCTGTAAGTTGCTGGAATGGTGCTCGGTACTTATCCTTGGAATTTATTAGTTTATTATATATATATATATATATATATATATATATATATATATATATAGAACCTCTACCACAAGTCAGTTTCAACGAGCCAGATAGTGCATTTTTATAACTACTGACTAACCATATGGCATTCTAGATAGTGCATAACTACTGACTAACCCACAGTGGGCATTTCTAGATAGCGCATTTTTATAACTACTGACTAACCCATAGTGGGCATTCTAGATAGCGCATTTTTATAACTACTGACTAACCCATAGTGGGCATTCTAGATAGTGCATAACTACTGACTAACCCATAGTGGGCATTCTAGATAGCGCATTTTTATAACTACTGACTAACCCATAGTGGGCATTCTAGATAGCGCATTTTTATAACGACTGACTAACCCATAGTGGGCATTCTAGATAGCGCATTTTTATAACGACTGACTAACCCACAGTGGGCATTCTAGATAGTGCATTTTCATAACTACTGACTAACCCATAGTGGGCATTCTAGATAGTGCATTTTCATAATTACTGACTAACCCATAGTGGGCATTCTAGATAGTGCATTTTTATAACTACTGACTAACCCATAGTGGGCGTTCTAGATAGTGCATTTTCATAACTACTGACTAACCCATAGTGGGCGTTCATCTAAACATGTATTGATGCTGCGCGTCGATGTCAAAATATCATTCACAATCTATTATCATTTAAACATCGATTTGCATTCAAATTTTTTAAAATCTGAAATTTATTAATTCCTTTGTTCATTTCCTTAATCAGTCATTAATTCTCTTCTAAACACCCCCCCCCCCTCCCCCCACCTGATCTTTATTCTTTCCCGAGCAATACATATCCATTTGCCCTCAAGCCGTTTAGCGTCGAAAACGATCGAGTCTTTAAGGGTGAAGACGACCCCATACGTCTTCTCTCTCTCTCTCTCTCTCTCTCTCTCTCTCTCTCTCTCTCTCTCTCTCTCTCTCACACACACACACACACACACACACACACACACACACACACACACACACACACACACACGCATACACACACATTCACACACACACTTGAGGAGAGAGAGAGAGAGAGAGAGAGAGAGAGAGAGAGAGCGAGGGAGACCGAGTCTTCAGGATTCAGAGCCTGGATGCAAATGCCATTAATGAAGCGGCTCACTGTGACTGATGAGCTGAAAGACTGATAGGCACTGGCCATCTGCATCACGTCTGCTGGATGCGGCGCTGTGTCATGCGCGGCAGCAGCACCGTCTCAGCCAATCAGAATGCTAGCTCATAGTGTGTGTTTCCGTCGGCCTGTCGCTCGGATCAGGTCCCACAGACCGGCACGTCGTGTAACATGCCATGGTGAGATGGCACTGGTCCCACAGACCGGCACGTCGTGTACATGCCATGGTGAGATGGCACTGATCCCACAGACCGGCACGTCGTGTACATGCCATGGTGAAATGGCACTGTCCCACAGACCGCACGTCGTGTAACATGCCATGGTGAGATGGCACTGTCCCACAGACCTGCACGTCGTGTAACATGCCATGGTGAGATGGCACTGGTCCCACAGACCGGCACGTCGTGTAACATGCCATGGTGAGATGGCACTGGTCCCACAGACCGGCACGTCGTGTAACATGCCATGGTGAAATGGCACTGGTCCCACAGACCGGCACGTCGTGTAACATGCCATGGTGAGATGGCACTGGTCCCACAGACCGGCACGTCGTGTAACATGCCATGGTGAGATGGCACTGGTCCCACAGACCGGCACGTCGTGTAACATGCCATGGTGAGATGGCACTGGTCCCACAGACCGGCACGTCATGTACATGCCATGGTGAGATGGCACTGGTCCCACAGACCGGCACGTCGTGTAACATGCCATGGTGAGATGGCACTGGTCCCACAGACCGGCACGTCATGTACATGCCATGGTGAGATGGCACTGATCCCACAGACCGGCACGTCGTGTACATGCCATGGTGAGATGGCACTGGTCCCACAGACCGGCACGTCGTGTACATGCCATGGTGAGATGGCACTGATCCCACAGACCGGCACGTCGTGTACATGCCATGGTGAAATGGCACTGGTCCCACAGACCGG
>CM065742.1:41239213-41314213 GCA_033310375.1 Conus canariensis
TGTGTGTGTGTGTGTGTCCGTCCGTCCGTCCGTGGTCAAAATGTTTTCCACTCGCTCCAGACAAAACTACTGGGCCGATCTTTCTGAAAATTTGTAGGTATGTTCATTATGGGTCACGGATGATGCCCGATGGTTTAGTTTACCGTTATAGCCGTTACTAACGGCTGTAACGGCCTGTAACGGTTTTTCTTCTTTATGGAATATCTCAGAAAGTACTTGGCCGATCTTTCTGAAAATTAGCAGGTATGTTCATTATGGGTCACGGATGATGCCCGATGTTTTAGTTTACCCCATTATAGCCGTTACTAACGGCTGTAACGGTTTTTCTTCATTATGGAATATCACAGAAAGTACTTGGCCGATCTTTCTGAAAATGTGTAGGTATTGTTCATTATGGGTCACGAATAATGCCCGATGTTTTAGGTTACCGTTATAGCCGTTACTAACAGCTGTAACGGCCTGTAACGGTGTTTCTTCTTCATGGAATATCTCAGAAAGTACTTGGCCGATCTTTGTGAAAATTAGCAGGTATGTTCATTATGGGTCACGAATAATGCCCGATGTTTTAGTTTACCGTTATAGCCGTTACTAACGGCTGTAACGGCAAGGGTTTTTTTCTTCATGGAATATCTCAGAAAGTACTTTGCCGATCTTTGTGAAAATTAGCAGGTATTTTCACTATGGGTTACGGATGATGTCTGATATTTTAGTTTACCGTTATATCCGTTACTAACGGCTGTAACGGCCTGTAACGGTTTTTCTTCTTTATGGAATATCCCAGAAAGTACTTGGCCGATCTTTGTGAAAATTAACAGATGTGTTCACTATGGGTTACGGATGATGCCCGATATTTTAGTTTACTGTTATAGCTGTTACTAACGGCTATAACGGTCCATAACGTTTTTTGCTCTTTATGGAATATCTCAGAAAGCACTTTGTCGATCTTTCTGAAAATTTGTAGGTATGTTCATTATGGGTGAAGGATGATACCCGATGTCTTAGTTTACCGTTATAGCCGTTGCTAACGGCTATAACTGCCCATAACGGTTTTTCTTCTTTATGGAATATCTCAGAAAGTACTTGGCCGATCTTTCTGAAAATTTGTAGGTAGGCCTATGTTCATTATGGGCGACGAATGATGCCCGACGTTTTAGTTTACCGTTATAGCCTTTACTAACGGCTATAACGGCCCATAACGGTTGTTCTTCTTTATGGAATATCTCAGAAAGTACTTGGCCGATCTTTCTGAAAATTTGTAGTTATGTTCATTATGGATCACGGATAATGCTCGACGTTTTAGTTTACCGTTATATCCGTTACTAACGGCTGTAACGACCCATAACGGTTTTTCTTTTTTATGGAATATCTCAGAAAGTACGTGGCCGATCGTTCTGAAAATTTGTAGATATGTTCATTATGGGTCACGGATGATGCCCGATGTTCCAGTTTACCGTTATAGCCGTTACTAACGGCTATAACGGCCCCTAACGGTTTTTCTTCTTCATGGAATATCTCAGGAAGTACGTGGCTGATCTTTCTGAAAATTTGTAGGTACGTTCATTTTGGGTCACGGATGGTGCCCGATGTTTAAGTTTACCGTTACAGCCGTTACTAACGGCCCATAATGGTTTTCTTCTTTATGAAAAATCTCAGAAAGTTCTAGGCCGATCTTTCTGAACATTTGTAAGTATGTTCATTATACGTCACAGATGATGGCCGATGTTTACCAGAATAGCCATTACTAACGTTACACCAGCCCAATACGGTTTTTCCTCTTTATGGAATATCCCACACGTATTCAGGATAAACTGGGAGTACGTTTATATGCTTTGCATCTTGTTTTTCTTTGTCGCGTTCAAATCGATCCTGACAAAGTGGAAGGTACGACTTTCAGCTGGTTTTTTTTTTCCAAACTGCTATGACATCAGATTCGTGTAGTGATGAGTTATGACATCTGATTTGTGTAGTAATGAGCTGAACGTGTTGTACTCATTTCGTGGTTCTCGTAAGTCACACCACACACAGCTTCAGTCTCTCCACTGTCGTCTCGGCTGCTGCACAGAACGCGTCAACGACCTGCTGATGTTGCCCTGTCATTGTCTTGCTTACTCCCCTGAAGACGCCAGGCACATCGCATGCATGCTGTTCACGGCATACAAACTGCAACTGACCAATAATCAAATACCACGATATAGGACAGAAATGGTGTCTCTCAGTTTACGATATGCAAAACTGACCCCCATAACGTGAACAAGATAAAAACAACTGCCCATAAACTAATATGGCTCGAGTGTATTGACAAAATGAATTCATTCAGACCTCTGAACTCGCGGAGTCCACTTGCGTTTTAAGTTACTTATCACTGTGAGTTTTTCAATGCATTTTCTAGTTTATTCGTTGGTTTGGACCTCCACTGATTCCCTTGTGCTCCACTGATTCCCTTGTGTGAGGACAGGAGGTTCGGGATTAGCATGAACTGCAGACAACCCTGTCCTTAGTGTTGGCCAGGGAGGCCACACTGGTCAATTATCTGCAGTCTCTTTTCTGCTATTTGCTTTCTATCGTCCCCCTCGTGGTGTTTTTCAAGGAGTCACCAGACCACCTTCCAAGGCTCTTGACTGGCTCTTCTGTCACCGCTGTCTGGCTTGGCTGACTGCTAAGAACGTTACCTGTTCCAGCCACTCTGCTGGGAGAGGCTTCGTGATGTCTTCGACTGGACACCCATCTGTGCTGAAGTAACTGACTTGTCTAACTGCTTCAGTATTGTGTGTGTTTTATCTTCCTCGGTGGAAAGGATGATGGCGTCATCTATGAAGGCTTTCAGAGGGAGAATGTAGTACCCATTCCCGAGGTCTGCTGAACGTTGACAGCTCATGGCTGCTTTCAAGATGATCTTCATTGCCAACACAAGCAGTACTGCTATGCCAGTGTCCAGACTGATACAGTCTGTAGTGTATTCTTCACTGCCAACACAATCAGTACTGATATGCCAGTGTCAAGACTGATCCAGTCTGTAGTGTATTCTTCACTGCCAACACAAGCAGTACTGCTATGCCAGTGTCAAGACTGATCCAGTCTGTAGTGTATTCTTCACTGCCAACACAAGCAGTACTGCTATGCCAGTGTCAAGACTGATACAGTCTGTAGTGTATTCTTCACTGCCAACACAATCAGTACTGCTATGCCAGTGTCAAGACTGATCCAGTCTGTAGTGTATTCTTCACTGCCAATACAATCAGTACTGCTATGCCAGTGTCAAGACTGATCCAGTCTGTAGTGTATTCTTCACTGCCAACACAAGCAGTACTGCTATGCCAGTGTCCAGACTGATACAGTCTGTAGTGTATTCTTCACTGCCAACACAAGCAGTAGATATGCAGTGTCAAGATGATCCAGTCTGTAGTGTATTCTTCACTGCCAACACATGCAGTACTGTATGCCAGTGTCAAGACTGATCCAGTCTGAAGTGTATTCTTCACTGCCAACAAAATGCAGTACTGCTATGCCAGTGTCCAGACTGATCCAGTCTGAAGTGTATTCCTTTGTTGAGAACATCACAGAGAAGCCACTGAAGCACTTCTTCAGCATTTCTCCAATGTTCTTTGGGACATTTTTCATTTCAAGGATCAGCTGAATCATCTTGTGTGGAACTGATCTTTATGCAGTTACCAGATGGAGTCCTGTCACGTCGAGGTCCCATTTCTCTGCCTTAGTTCCCTGGATTGCTTCCCAAACCATATGGCTTACTCTACACGGCCAGACTCCCAAGAATGCCGCCTTTCAGGACTGACAAATCCAAGTAGTCAGTCTCTCTGGGCTATTCAAGCGGGCTGCCATGACGGAAGATGATTTTCTGCTGGATGTTCTGAAGTGATACTGGTCTGAACTGATCGATGTCACTGGAGTTTTGCCCTTTGGGATGTACATTCAATCAGCTATCATCCATTGACTACTGATCTTCAAGATCATCTATGCTGGTTTTTATCAGTATATGGAGCCACTCGAGGACACTGGGAGATGTCCTGTACGGCAGACAGGGTATTCCATTAGGCACAGGCAATGACCTGGTTCTGGCTTTCTGAACCACTTCATCCAGTGCTGGTGGCTTGTCATACTTTGTTCTCCGGCACTGCAGACAGCATCAAGCCCTAGATTTCAAGCAGTGCTTCGCTCCGAGATAGAAATATGTTTTCCATTCCCTCAAAGCTGCTCAACAGTTTCTTTGTCCACTGTCAAAGTCCTTGATCTTGGCTGCTCGAATACTTTCCTGACGAACTGCCAAAATGCAACGCACGCCGGTTTCCTAAATACGAACAGAGCCAGGGGTAATCAACTACAACAAGCATCCTCTGTCCAACTCCAGATGTACAACAAAAATACAGAGAGAACGCAAGTTGAGATGCAAAGTATTGCTGATCGCCAGACCATCAAAAGTGGCTGAGCTCACTGTAATGCAGAGGAAATGATTCCGGGGATGTGTGATCCAAACAGCGGCTGCTGTATACATAAAGAAGCTGGAGGCTGTTCAAATAGGTTAAACCTAATTCGTCTGACAATGCTTTGACTGAGCGGAGCATCCAATCCAGAGCGGCTGAACCTACTACCCATGAGGGAGTGTACAGCCCTGGCCCTGCTCACAACACTACACAAGGCAGTCATCAACATCTGCACTGCCCACATCTGTTGTAGACACTGCCCACACAAAGTTGTTGACACTTCTCAAGCAGTGTCCGGTCCATAAGATGCCAGGTTTTGTGCAGAACACAGCTGTCTTTTCATTCAGATAAATGACTGATTTGTTAAAATCCGTGTAAAAGACGTTATTTCAGTTAAAAACGATACAAATCAAAACAAACAAGGTAAAAAAAAAAACAACAACAATACCACTGAGAGAGAGAGAGAGAGAGAGAGAGAGAGAGAGAGAGAGAGAGAGAGAGAGAGAGAAAATCAAGCTTGATCACAACATACACACACACATACACACATGCGCACACACACTGACACACACTTTATTTCTCTCTCTCTCTCTCTCTCTCTCTCTCTCTCTCTCTCTCTCTCTCTCTCACACACACACACACACACACACACAGAGTCTAACAATCTTCATGTAATATTTGGTTGTTGGAGAGAATGGAAAGAATGTAGCTCAATAAGGAGACACCATTCTTTGAGTATTTCTCAACAAATAATTATAAGTAGTTTCTCGGCAGTAAAGGTGTGTGTGGGCGCATGTGCACACACGTGTGTGTGTGGGGTGTGTGTGGTGTGTGTGTGTGGTGTGTGCGTGTGTGTGTGTGTACAAGCATATGTATGTACATACCTACGTATGCATGCATGCATTCTCATGGTGTCAGAACCAACAATTCCCCCCCTCCTGAGCAAAGTGAAGCAGCCAAGAGTTATCTTCCTTTCTTGCAGATACAAGTAATACTGATTCATGAAATACTGACTCAGATGTGCGCAAGAAAAATCAATCAGCTGCAGACAACCCAGAGATCTCAATGTTTTACACACACACACACACACACACACACACACACACACACACACACACATACACACATATATCTCAGTGTGTGTGTATCTGTATGGTGTTTGCGTGTTCATGTGTGTGCATGCACGTGTGGTGTGTGTGTGTGTGTGTGTGTGTGTGTGTGTGGTGTGTGTGTGTGTGTGTGTGTGTGTGTGTGCACACGAAATCTTAAATGAGACAGGAATAAGTAAACAGTTTCAAAAGGTATAGATTGCTCCAACAGTGAATCAACCTAAAACACAAAACTCCAAAGCAATATACTGCTTCCAGTGCCCGTTTGTCTGGACACATGCAAAGAAGAGGCACACAGAATAAACAAGACGCCCCCTGCCCCACCCCACCCCCAACCTCCTCCACACACAGCAGTAACAGCGTGGGTAGAAGAAATGTATTCCAAACCAATGTCTGTGCCTTTCACTATAGAAAAGAAGAGTTATTTTGCCTGCCAGATGGTAAACCTGACATCCTACTTATTTCAACGTGAGGCTAGGCTCTTAATTTACATACAAGCTGCTCCCTGATCAAAGCCTTATTTTCCTCTACTAATTTTACTTTTCATTTACATTCTTTTATCAAAAAGACAGGAGATGCATTTGAAATAAAAATCTATCTTAACTCATTTCTAGTCTGACCCTTCTTAAATCTTAAAGCAGAAGAAGAATCATTAATTGTACAAGTAGCTGAGACTGGTTTCCATAATCCTATGCCTCATGCCCAGTTAAAAAAAAATCTCCTTGTTGATAAACTGACCATGAACCGGGGTCTGATCACACCGATAATACAAATGAATCATTATTAGTCAACATCATAAAAAAACTTCATGTCATTTTGGAATATTTCTCTCTTGAGGAGTCTTGAAACTCTTCACATTTTGTGCAAACTGGCCATTAGCATTACGTTCATTCCACAGTTTGGCAACTCTTGCGAGAAAAAGAAAATGTTCTTCTGTTCGTTTGACAGTATTTAATATTCATCTTCATATATCTTGTCTCCCCTTTATCTTGTAATACTAAATTATGGGGGAAAAAGAAAAGGAACATAGAAGTTGTTGGGACAAAAAACAAATGAGAGGTGGATTTTTTCCCCTTATCTTTCTTTTTCTTATTTTTTTTCTAAAATTATACCACATATCTTGAAATTTAAAAATTCATCTAATCAATAGGAGGAAAACAAATGCAGGTAAATATTCTTCTGCCTCAAAAGTGATCTCGCAACATAGGCCCCCTTTTTTTTTCTTCTTTTCTTTCTGAACTGTGTGGACAGAGCCAGCAGCTTGGAATGGAATATAAAATTATTCTATATCTGGTTTTTAGGTTAGTAGCTGTTGGTTTTGTAAACAAAGGTTCTTATCTTGATTAGTATGTAATGCATTATCATACTGAGTTACTGGATGAAGACCAGTGAACTCTGTATAGCCTAATCTGGCTGGGACTCGCTTCCAATATATTATTATTATTATTATTATGAACACACACACACACACACACACACACACATATATCTATATCTATATATATATAATGCTGAACAATTAAGTAGTGGGGGAAAACAAGTGTAGGTTAACAATTCTTCCATCATTACAGTAATGACCTGGCAAAGATTTAAAATTAAAAAAAAAAAAAAATAAAAATGAGAAAATGTATATTATAAAAATGAAAACCTTTCACTGGCTGCATGAGGGAACCATCGCAATCCCTCTCGAAGGCAGATCTATATGTATCGCCTGCTCCTAGGCCTTTCGTCCGCTGGATCGGAACTCATCAGAGAGACACGGCTGATTGTGTCTGTGCTCTTGGCGTGAAATAGAGACACACCACAGTCCGTAATTCTGTGGTGTTCTCACCACCAAGGGTTCAATGAAGAATCTAACAGCACCCGGAAAGCAGCCAGTGAAAGGTAGTAGAATAAAATAAAACGAAAGTGAGGAGAGGTAAAAAGTTGCTGAAAAACTAAAAACATTATGCAAACAGTATAAAATGTAGGGAACAATCTATATATGCTGTTTTTAAAACGTGCTGTTAGGCTATTTGGCATGACATTATATAACAGCACGTTTTAAAAACAGCACTTCTTCTTCCTAGGAGACAGGTTCACTCAAAAACGAGTAGGTCACCAGCGCGCAAGTTAAAAAGTAAAATAAAATAAAATGAAGTGCGACTCAGCCTGTTGGCCCCTGGAGCAAAACCCGGCAACTTAGTCTATCAGGTCTTCTTGCTTCTGATTTTGGTAACGTTTGGGCTCCCCTTTGGGTTTATGCACTTAACTCCTCTACAAGCTACAAACTTTTTTTTCCTGTTCCTGTTCCTTTTTAAACTACCTTCCACGGTAGGTCTGTCTGGTCTTCACAGTTAAACAATGTACTAAATGGTTTCTACTTAAAACAAACAAACAAATACTTTTTGAAGCACGCGGCCCTTAATCTGTATCGAAACAAAACGAAATCAAAGCTATAAAACGTTTATTCATAAAATGAAATAATTGAAACAGACTGTATCAAACAACCGCGTAATTGCTTGGAGAGACTGAGGTTTGACGAGGTGAGCGGTTAAACGTTAACCACCTAAAGACAAGAAAGCGCGAGACAAAAAAAAAACCAACAAAAAGCGCTAAAAATAGCAACAACTAAAATGAAAACAGAAACGAGACGCACAGTATTAGTTTCCTAAAAGAAATCGAATGAACCAATGAATTATAAAAACTCTGCCTTCATTTCCTCTTTTAAAAAAACTTCTTAAATCATTGGTAAAGACTGAATGTCGACATGCACACAAGCCAAGAAACTAAACCAAAACATGTGATTAACGCGCTTTACCTTGAATGCAGACGCCATGTTGTGTCGTCGACAATTGATTAGCATATTATGTGGGGTGTGTTTAACGGTTTTAGAAGAGCCCCCTCCCCTTCCCTCACACCCCACAAACAACAAAAAAACTATAAAAAAAAAAAGAAAAGAAAATGAAACATCAGTACAGGTCTGAAACCACATAAAATGCCTTTCACATTTATATTTAATTCTTCAGCATTCATTATCATTCAATCATTCATACAAAAATGGAAACATTTTCAAGGATTCCCTCATCCGAACCAACTTTTTACGGCATGACGTCACACGCAAGCACACCACTATGCGACTGCCAACAAATTTGGGATCCATGAAGTCTTACACTGAAACAGGCATGTGTTGTACCTTTTATTTTGTATTGAAAAGTTAAACTGCGTGCTGTTTTACTTGATTAATAGCGTAAGTTTTCAAACTCATGCGGAACATGTCATTTTCATGGATCTTGCATGTCAGATTGTGCTTTTGTACCGATTGTTTGAGGTCGTCTCCATGCAAACATTTCCCAGATCTTTCTCTAATGTTTCGAAACGTTCTCATCATTCCATACGTTTATCGGGGATCCGAGTTTGAGGTCTTTCAAGAATGGCAGGAGGTATCAACCCAGACACACACTGTACACACACAAACACACACACACACACACACACACACACACACCGCACACACACACACACACACACACACACACACACACACACACACACACACACACACACACACACGCATGCACACACATAGTGCCCACATCATTCCCAACAGAATACAAAAAAGACCAAAACAACATTTGTACTGACAATCTAGATCAAGTAAACTTACCAAAACACGAAAAAAAAACAAACAAAAAAAACTGTCTCTTCGACTTTGTGATCATTTTCACTAACAGTAACGCAGACCGTGCAGTCATTCATAAAGTGGATAGATGCAACAGATTGGACTGAGTTGGTACTTGTAATTATTGTGAACCACATGTGCTGTAATTTATGAAATTTCATTAGATTTGACATGTTATGCTGCATAGATGGGTACCATCAGTTTGCAGTTACAGTTACCCTCCCTCGTAATGGTTGCATGCTTTTGATAACAATAGATATGGATGGCAAAACAGAAATTATTTTCATACTGAAACACAGTTGATGCTACTAACATTGCACCATAATCAAGAGACGTTTCATCTGTGTAAAATAATTGAAGCAAAGAAGAGCATTGAGTTAAGTCTAAACAGGGAAGAGTGCTCAGTCAGCTAGATTTGCCCTGAGCCAATACCACTTGACATCATCAGCTTTGGTTGCACGAGAGCTTGCTATACAAAAGATAAACATGGCATGGTGGATGAGGACATGAGCGCGCTGAAGTGTTTCAGACACAACTTGAGCGCAGAAGCTTGGACCAGCAATCCACAAACACAAAGTGCTGCAAACAGCATGACCAAAATGCTTTGTTACCATGTATCATTGAAGAAATAAGGAGTCTATGGCTAAAAAATGAAAAAAAGGTCTTTCAAACCATATCTTTAGACACCTTCTCATCGCAAGTGTTGGGTTTTCTAAATGACCAATCTCCTGCTTTAGACACCAGTTTGATAGAGAGGCAACATATGCTGGGCTTCACCTCAAGGTTGCCAGCTTTAAAACAAAAAACAACAGTAACATCTAATTGGCTTAGGATGGGGTTGGGAGGGGGTGGGGGGTGCGTTTGGCAGTACCTCTACCACAGGACCAATGATATTTAGATTAAAATCTATGTGTGCCAGGTGAAAAGTCATACCAGTCAGATAAGTTGATCTTGGCTTTATATTTTTCAGGTACCTACTCACTTCGATTCAATTGTAGCTTATCTCTGATCTTGTGAAACTTTACTTTCCTTCTTATTGATCAGCAGAAGTAATGAAAATGTTAATTGTGGTCCTACACACTGAAGACTAGGTTTTGAAAACAAGACTAGGTTTAGAAAACAATCAGTCATGCTCTTGCAAAAAAAACAAAAAAAAAAAACAATGTTAGGTAGGCACTCAAGGTCTGACCTGTCAAGACATCTGGTAAGTCGTAGCCACGAGACCCTCTTCTTCAATTCTCTCATCTTAGTTGTTAATTCATTTAACCATCAGCTTAAAATCATGTGTAGTGTGGTCTCAAAACTTAGCAGATGTGGTGTAGCGTATATGGACTAGTCCGCACGCAGTGACGCCTCCTTGATGAAACTGGAACTGAAACATGCAGAACGTGCTGTTGGTAGTAGTTTTCTGGGATACCAAAGTGAAACAGACAAGTGGAGAATTTTAACCAGCAACATGAAGGAAGAGCAGTTATGTCTTCCAAACAATAGTGCTCTGCCTAGATCTTAAAGTGAGGGTACTTGGATAAGATACGACCAGGAAATTTTAGAAACTCTTGACCATGCTGGAAAGTCTCAAATGCTGTTTATCTACTAAAATTACTCCGACTAGGAATCAACCTTGACTACTAGGATTTTTTTTTTTTACTCATGGCATAGCTAGAAATACCAGATCAAAAGAAAAAAGATAGTTCTTATTCATCTCTTCAATTGTTTAATTTAAATGAAATGTAACAAATACTTCACGGATGTAAGCCTATGAGAGTACACAAGTTTAAAGTGGTTTAATTTCTTCATATAGACTATTTTCAATCCAGAATTTATTCAATTCAATTTAAGATTGAGAAACTGCTCCATGTCAAAAGTAGAAAGTGTTCTAGTTGTGATGGAGTTGATATGATGTTTGCATCCAGCCTGGGGTCTAATTTGTTACAGGCCATACAGTCTACACAGTTTGGAAAGCCAACTAGCTGCCTCATAGTATCGTAGCCTTGCCCTGATGTAATATGCATGAAAGCGCTTAGACTTTTGAAATAATTGCCACAAATGATTGGCCTCACGGATGAAAGCAGAGCAGACTGCTTTTAGAACTGTTCCTCAGCTCATCCCAGCTGTGTGCTTTGTTCCTTCCATTAGATGTGTGGGTTGTATGCTGATGCAAAATGTATGAACAGACTGCATGTAGGCATATAAGAATACTAAACCAAGTACATGTCTCATGCATATCGAGCAGTTATGCAATGAAGAATATGTTCTTTCTAAGACGAGTTTGAGTATGATAAACAAGTGATGAAAAGCAAAGATCATTTTGTCCATCATGATTGTCATAAGTACTTTTTTTTTCTTAGACTGAAATTCGCTTTCTACATCACATTTTATTTCTGGCATAACTATGAGCATCTTTTTAATTTTTCTCACGTGTGAGATTATACAAAATTCATGGTCTCATCTTTTATTCTTCGTTCTTATTCATTTTTGCTACTGGCTTCAGGCCAGAATGTGTTTTATTCCTGTCTTACCTTTCAAGGAGTAACTTGATGCAATCAGGTATTGATTGTGTTTGTGATTTCCGGTTCCGTTGTCATAGCTACTGGGACAAACCTGTTGTGAAAGGAATACATTATAGTCTAAGAGCAAGAAAAATAGTGATGTCGTTTCTTGAACTGGCAGCATACTTTTGTTACTGCTGGAATAATCAGTGACTATTTTCATTGAAAATGAATAATCGAAAAAATGTTGGTACCATTTTCACTTATCAGATACTGATCTTGCAAATTCTACAGAACTTGTGTGACTGGAACCAAACTGTTGTAGTCCTTTCTAGATGTTTGTGTATAAATTTCTGGGTAGGTTGGTCATTATGTCAATATATGGAATGTGTAATATACATGTTTGTATGTGTGAATGTACTGTTTCAAGGAAAAGTATATGATTATAAGCAACTATGGGAATAATGTTATGATTTTACAACTCGCATTCCTCTTTTGGTTGTTTTCTTAATTTTTTTTTTTTCTATATGGCTTTTATGTGTTTTCAGTACACATTCTTGTTTTAAAACTAAATCACCTATTTGTTCATGTGTTCACGCCAAGCATAACCTGTTACAACTGTCTTCTAACGGATATGCACTCATTCAGACAATTTGCTTTATGCCCAAACCAAAATCATACCAAGCTACACGGAAGAAAAATTGTGCTCGCTTGCTCACAAGGATTTTAGAGTAGAAGAGTTAGAACAAGTTTTGAAAATAATGTTCATTTGTGTACTAAATCCTCTTTTTGGTACACTGTTGCAGGGTACAGCATGGAAAGACAGGAACACTCTGGGTAGCGAGTGTTTGCCTTTCACTCGCCACCATGAAAAACAGGCTGTCATGGTGGTGGGACATGCAACACTCAGGCAAGTCACAGACACAGGCTGGTCTCTTTTTTCACTCTACATGATCAACAGTCTTCACAAGCTTTCCACAGGAGCATAGTGGTGACCGTCAGAAGAATCTCAGTGCTTCAGCCGAGGAAGGAAATGCACACAAGGTTAAAACTGCATAGATTGATCTGCCAGCTGAAAATCTGACTTTGTGCAGCAATGTGAGCGCTGAAATGCACACAAGGTTGAAACTGCTTAGACTGATCTGCCAGATGAAAATCTACCGTTGTGCAGCAGTGTGAGCGCTCCACAGCAATGTCAGGCATGTCCATGACCTCCAGCACCACCCTTCGGACTGAAGACACCTCCAAGGTGTTGCCAGGCGACAAGACAGGTCTCCCTCTGGAGGTCTGGCAGATGATCTTCTCCTACCTGTCCTTCAGAGATCTGTGCCACGTGGCACGCGTCAGCAAGACCTGGTATGACCTGGCGCTCAGCATCGATGTGACGCGGTGGAAAGAGCTGTACCTGACCTGTGGGGAGTGGCGCCACCCGTACTGGCCTGTCAGCACTAACCTGGAGCCATCATCATGGAAAACGGCCTTCTGCCACCAGCACATGTCCACCAGGTTCTGGCACCGGTGCTCCCAGCAAGCACAAAAGACTGGCTGCATCATGTTGTTCAAGGTAGGCGTATACTGTGGAACTTGTCTTCACTCCCTGAAATCATTAATAATAACTGGGTCATAAGTGGGATAGATCAAGCCTTCGAGTCAAGCATAGCCAACCATAGAGTCTACATCAGGGTTGCTATAAAGTTGAAAATGAAAGTATGTACAAATTGAAATGCTAAGGCTGAGATTAAAATCTAGTTATGTTCTGCAGCTTAATACTTTCCAGACGGGTGCGGCAGAGCAACGCCGCTTCCAGCATGCGTGTGCACCGCACGTGCTTACAACCGTTGCAGACGCGCGATTTTCACACTTTTTAATTTTATTTTACATCTCCTAATATAAACCTAACAAGCGTGATTTTCGCACTTTTAAAATTTTATTTTACATCTCCTAATATAAACCTAACAAGCAACTGTTAAATATCAACGGAAAGGGTCAAGCGCGAACTTTGTATTGAGCATAGAATAAAATACATTTTGGGTAAAATAGCAACGCTACTGTTACAGAAACAACATGAGTAAAACGTAGGAGAACACGATCTTGTTTAGGTTTGTTTGGTTAGTATGACAACAGCAAATGAGGAAGAAAAGGGGCATAAAACTTCGCTCTTACTTTGAACAGATGCAGAGAAAGCCTGAGGTATTCAATATGTGTAATCCAAGTGAATTCTTTTTTTTTTTTTTTTTTTTTAAGGAAATCAAATCATTTCACACAGTACACACTTTTCACTGTTTTGGCTTCAGATGATAAGACGTATAAAACGAGTAAATACACAGGGCAAATAAATCAAGCTCAGATTCTTTTCGATAAACTTGTACACCTTTACCCCTCTCATTTTCTGAACTACTTTGCTGAACCAGTTCTAAAACCACATGTCATTCTCCTTTTGCCCGATATATTGGTGAAGCAGGAAATTCCACACGTGCCTTCCCAGTACCAGACGGGGCTCTTCGGACTACTCTGGGGTCACAAAGGTCATCGCTAGTGCATGTAAACTTACCCTTCCAGTGGCTAGAACCCTGTTCTAAATATATCTGGCAGCTGCATCCCCTAGACGGTAGATGAGAGAACATGGGAATTTTTTATAGTTGTGCCGTCACGGAGGCACGTCATATCCCGAGCAGTACAGCAGTGCTGCCGTCACCAGGGGACGGCTCGTCATGAACGGGTCGACTGAGTTGCTGTCACTATCACATGGCGCGTCGCAAAAAGGTTAGACATTGATCTGCAACAAAATGTTTCACGAACAACCATGTTTGAGGGAGCTCATACTGGAGAAACAACCAGATGAATGTTACAGAGAACAAACCTTTAAAGGATGGAAATGTTCATTTGGATAAAGACAAATGGAAAGGGTGGAAATGTTCATTTGGATAAAGACAAATGGAAAGGGATGGAAATGTTCATTTGGATAAAGACAAATGGAAAGGGTGGAAATGTTCATTTGGATAAAGACAAATGGAAAGGGCAGGAAATGTTCATTTGGATAAAGACAAATGGAAAGGGTGGAAATGTTCATTTGGATAAAGACAAATGGAAAGGGCTGAAATGTTCATTTGGATAAAGACAAATGGAAAGGGGAAATGTTCATTTGGATAAAGACAAATGGAAAGGGTGGAAATGTTCATTTGGATAAAGACAAATGGAAAGGGTGGAAATGTTCATTTGGATAAAGACAAATGGAAAGGGCAGAAATGTTCATTTGGATAAAGACAAATGGAAAGGGCATGAAACATCTTCATTTGGATAAAGACAAATGGAAAGGGCGGAAATGTTCATTTGGATAAAGACAAATGGAAAGGGCAGAAATGCTTATTTGGATAAAGACAAATGGAAAGGGTGGAAATGTTCATTTGGATAAAGACAAATGGAAAGGGCGTACATCTTCATTTGGATAAAGACAAATGGAAAGGGCAGAAATGTTCATTTGGATAAAGACAAATGGAAAGGGCTACATCTTCATTTGGATAAAGACAAATGGAAAGGGCGGAAATGTTCATTTGGATAAAGATAAATGGAAAGGGCTGAAATGATAAAGACAAATGGAAAGGGCATACATCTTCATTTGGATAAAGACAAATGGAAAGGGCATACATTTTCATTTGGATAAAGACAAATGGAAAGGGCATACATCTTCATTTGGATAAAGACAAATGGAAAGGGCTGAAATGTTCATTTGGATAAAGACAAATGGAAAGGGCGTACATCTTCATTTGGATAAAGACAAATGGAAAGGGCGTACATCTTCATTTGGATAAAGACAAATGGAAAGGGCGGAAATGTTCATTTGGATAAAGACAAATGGAAAGGGCGTACATCTTCATTTGGATAAAGACAAATGGAAAGGGCGTACATCTTCATTTGGATAAAGACAAATGGAAAGGGCGTACATCTTCATTTGGATAAAGAGAAATGGAAAGGGGTACATGTTCATTTGGATAAAGACAAATGGAAAGGGCGTACATCTTCATTTGGATAAAGACAAATGGAAAGGGCGGAAATGTTCATTTGGATAAAGACAAATGGAAAGGGCGGAATGTTCATTTGGATAAAGACAAATGGAAAGGGCGGAAATGTTCATTTGGATAAAGACAAATGGAAAGGGCTGAAATGTTCATTTGGATAAAGACAAATGGAAAGGGCTGAAATGTTCATTTGGATAAAGACAAATGGAAAGGGCTGAAATGTTCATTTGGATAGAATGAAAGGCAAATGGACAATGAAAGGGCGGAAATGTTCATTTGGATAAAGACAAATGGAAAGGGCGTACATCTTCATTTGGATAAAGACAAATGAAAGGGCGGAAATGTTCATTTGGATAAAGACAAATGGAAAGGGCGTACGTCTTCATTTGGATAAAGACAAATGGAAAGGGGTAAATCTTCATTTGGATAGAGACAAATGGAAAGGGGTACATCTTCCTTTGGATAGAGACAAATGGAAAGGGCGTGCATCTTCATTTGGATAAAGACAAATGGAAAGGGCGGAAATGTTCATTTGGATAAAGACAAATGGAAAGGGCGTGCATCTTCATTTGGATAGAGACAAATGGAAAGGGCGGAAATGTTCATTTGGATAAAGACAAATGGAAAGGGCGTGCATCTTCATTTGGATAAAGACAAATGGAAAGGGCGTGCATCTTCATTTGGATAAAGACAAATGGAAAGGGCGGAAATGTTCATTTGGATAAAGACAAATGGAAAGGGCGGAAATGTTCATTTGGATAAAGACAAATGGAAAGGGCGTACATCTTCATTTGGATAAAGACAAATGAAAGAAACAACAACAAACAAACAGAAAATAAAGCTCATGGAGCAGGATCTTACTCTTACCTGAGAGATGAACCTGGTGACAAGTGAAAAACAATTCAATGGAGAAAGAAGTGTTTACAGGAAGGAAGCCTTAACTGTCAGAATCTTCAAAGGGAGGTTTTTACAATATCCAGTGTTCTTGAACAGTGTTCAGTTATTTTGTTAGGCTTGAAGCTTATTGTAATGAGGAAAAAAAAGATGAATGATCTTCATCAGCCAATCAGAAATATATAAAGAAAGACAGAAGTAGCAGAACTCAAAATACCCACCTGTCTGATTGTCTGTGACAACTGACTTATCCAGGGATAACTGAAAATTCTCTCTACTTAACAGCTGGGCAACCTTTTTTTTTTTTTACAAAGTTATGTCATTACGCTTCTGCAGTGTGGTCTACACGCTGTGGTCTATCACTCTATCACAGTGTGGTCTACATTGTGGTCTATCGCGGTTCTATCTTTCCTTTGTCACTGTCACACCTCAATCTATACGACTCTGCCCTCCCCTTGCCACCCCCCTCCCTCTCCTTTCCACCACTCTCTCCCCCTCTGGTTTTTCCTCATAATGGAATCCTAACAGAGTGCTGTTTTCCTGGGGGAAAAGCATGTTCTTTGCGTAAAACATGTCAGTAGCATGCAGGCATTGTGCTCAATCAGCATGGAAATGACAGCTCTACTCCCTTTATTTTTGTTTCTAAATATGATATGAAGGGATTTATATTTCAAAATGTGTGTGTGTGTGTGTGTGTGTGTGTGTGTGTGTGTGTGTGTGTGTGTGTGTGCGGAAGAGGGAGAAAGAAAGAAAAACAGAAAACAGAGAGCAAGACAAAGATTTCATTTTAGTTCAGTCCAGGAATGTGTGAGTAGAGGAAACATGACGTGTGTTTTTTTTTTGTTTTTTTTCTGATACACTCTTTAAATCACAACAGGACACTTTTTTTCTGTTTATTCCCTGGGGAATGAATGAATTGTTATATATTATATTTGTCTCTGGTAGACCTCAATTACACATGTGCAGAACATGCTGTTGTTAAATTATGTTGGTTGATTGTCATTGTACAACTGATAGCTACTGTTTTTAGTGGTTTATTTACTTTGGGAACCGGAGGGATGGAGGAGGGGGCAAGTTGAATTGGGAGGACAAGAAGATTTTCATTTCTACTGGTCCCTAGGACAACAAAAAGAAATTCTTGGGAATTCCTAACCGAGAGTAGCATCATCAAAGATTTGGAACAAACCAGCCGCCGTGGCGAAGTGGTCAGCGTCGCGGACTCCCGGCTGGGAGGTCGTGGGTTCGAATCCCATCAGAAGTCATGTGGGTTTTTCTGCCCCGACCGGCTCCTACCCAGAGTTGAGTTGCTGCGGACTCAGTTGGGAAGACTGGGACCACACAGTCGAGTTTCATCCACTTAATGGATGCGTTTCTGAGAGTGTTGCTCACATTTCCTGACCAACACTGCTGGTGCCTGTATCTCTCGGGCCTGGTTGACGCCGGGATATATTATGAAAGGAAGTGTAGAGTACAGCCCTGTCATGTAGTCTCAGACCGAAATGGAAATCCGCAGCATCATCTTAATCATCCTCATTCTCATCGATCAGCATAAAAAAAAATGTCTCAGGTTCTGTGGCCCTTCATGCCCTGCTCTCATGGTGACCTCAATTTCGATGTCCTCTCCACGTCTGTGGCCTTGGTTTGGTTCCGTCGGGGTCACCGGTATTGGCGAGTCCATGGGGGCTGTCGTTGGACGGACGTGGTGGCGCCCTCCGGAGGGAGAGCTCGCTCATGCCGGCTCCGTGACTAAGCAATTATTGTCGTCAGTAGGGGGCTTAGTAGGTGGTGTCCTGCGTATGTTAGATCAGAACAGGCGCCACTGAACACCACCGAAGTGACTCGGCAGCAGTGCAGTATCTCCTCCGGTGGGTTGCCTCTTGACGACTTGACATTGACTGCTCCCTGTGGATTGCCGGTGCCGGGGCTGTGGCGGGGCCGACCGGGCTGTGGCTGTGGACGGGGTGTCGGAATGAGCGGCGTGGGTGCACTGCCTCTGAGGTGGCGCAGAGGTTGGGACAGCAAAAAAAAAAAAAAAAAAAAAAAGATTTGGAACAAACAATGCAAGTCGTAGCAATTTGATTGAATTAATTGTTAGCTGAAGTGTGAAAGAGCAGTTCTTTAGTATTGTTTCATGTTTCAGTAACATGATGTGTGTTTGTCTGTGTACACATGCACGTGTGTGAATATGTGTGTGTGTGTGTATTCCTTTGCACGTGTGTGCATGTACAGGCGTCATGTATGACAATGACCTGCAAGGTGCGTCTGTGTACTCATGTAAGAGTGTGTCTGCATTGATAACGATGAATAACTTGGGGAGATGAACCTTGTCTTCTCTTCTGAGAAAGCCAGATGTTTCAAGACATACTAACATGTGTACATGTTGAAATGGTTCCAGAGAATCAGGGAACGCCAGGTCATAGAAGTGGGGCCTGGCTTACAGCACGAGACCCTCAAAAGCGCCTTTGCTGTGGCCAATGAATACGATAAGATCCTAGTGCATCCTGGCATCTATGATGAGCAGCTGGAGTTGTCGATGAAATTTCCCTATGAACTGGTGGGCGTCGGTGAGCTGGGGAGCATCATTTTGGTGCAGTGCTTGGAACATGTCGCAGTGTCTGGGAGATTGTCCAATTTGGTGTTGAGGGCTCCCTGGTTCTCCAATTTCATTTTGAAGGTAATGTGATGTCATTTTTTTTTTTTTTTTTTTTTTTGATTGTGGAAATAGAGACTGGGGGTGGTGTAGTTGTCTTGCTCAGTGGTTCAAATTCCTTCTTATACATTACAGAATTTGTGCACAGCAGTTGTTAAAAGTTAGACCTGGGGGGGGGGAAGATGTCTCAAATTTATATTCTGCTGGTTATGAATCCTGATTTTCATAAACAGATTTGATTTGTTATGAATCCAAATTTTCATAAAGAGATTTTATTTGTTATGAAGCATTACTTTCATAAACAGATTTCATTTCCCCAAACTTTTTGATGTAAGGATTTCTGACATTAGAAATTATGTGTGTTGTACACTTTCTATACGGCATGTGAAATTTGGACGTGTGGAAAAGACAGTAGCAGACTGTGCTAGAGTGTCCTTAGCAGAGGAGGCTGGGATACATGTGCAGCAGAGGGTCTGATGCATCATTCTGGCATGCCAATTCTCTGTTGTTATTTGTGTGTGTGGGCGTGTAACTTTTGAACAAATCTGTAGGTTACAGGTTACCATGGGCTGTGGGTTTGTTTGTCTTTCAGGAAGATTAAGCAAAAACTACTGACACAATTGCAACAAAACTTATTGGAAGGAAGAAATATGGCTCAGCAGCAAACACAAACATTTTTTTGTTTGTTTTATCTGTGGTATGGGTATAGATCAAAGAGCAGATCCAGGATCTGCAAGGTATGGGTATAGATCAAAGAGCAGATCCGGGATCTGTAAGGTATGGGTATAGATCAAAGAGCAGATCCGGGATCTGTAAGGTATGGGTATAGATCAAAGAGCAGATCCGGGATCTGTAAGGTATGGGTATAGATCAAAGAGCAGATCCGGGATCTGTAAGGTGTGGGTATAGATCAAAGAGCAGATCCGGGATCTGTAAGGTATGGGTATAGATCAAAGAGCAGATCCGGGATCTGTAAGGTGGTATAGATCAAGACAGATCGGGATGAATGTATGGGTATAGATCAAAGAGCAGACCGGATCTGTAAGGTATGGGTATAGATCAAAGAGCAGATCCGGGATCTGTAGGTTGGTAAGATCAAAGCAGATCGGGATCTGTAAGGTATGGGTATAGATCAAAGAGCAGATCCGGGATCTGTAAGGTATGGGTATAGATCAAAGAGCAGATCCGGGATCTGTAAGGCGTGGGTATAGATCAAAGAGCAGATCCGGGATCTGTAAGGGTGGGTATTGATCAAAGAGCAGATCCGGATCTGTAAGTATGCGTATAGACAAAGTGCAGATCCGGGATCTGTAAGGTATGGGTTTAGCATCTAATACAGATCCTGGATTGTAGTTGGAAATGAAAAGCTCCGGATCCACGGGTGAAGATCCAGTCCAATTTTGTTTGGGAGATCAACAGTCCGATCTGTAAGGTATGGGTATAGATCAAAGAGCAGATCCGGGATCTGCAAGGTATGGGTATAGATCAAAGAGCAGATCCGGGATCTGCAAGGTATGGGTATAGATCAAAGAGCAGATCCGGGATCTGTAAGGTATGGGTATAGATCAAAGAGCAGATCCGGGATCTGCAAGGTATGGGTATAGATCAAAGAGCAGATCCGGGATCTGTAAGGTATGGGTATAGATCAAAGAGCAGATCCGGGATCTGTAAGGTGTGGGTATAGATCAAAGAGCAGATCCGGGATCTGTAAGGTATGGGTATAGATCAAAGAGCAGATCCGGGATCTGTAAGGCGTGGGTATAGATCAAAGGGCAGATCCGGGATCTGTAAGGTATGGGTATAGATCAAAGAGCAGATCCGGGATCTGTAAGGTATGGGTATAGATCAAAGAGCAGATCCGGGATCTGTAAGGTGTGGTATATAGGGTATAGATCAAAAGAGAACCCGGGATCTGTAAGGTGTGGTATATAGGGTATAGATCAAAGAGCAGATCCGGATCTGTAAGGCGTGGGTATAGATCAAAGAGCAGATCCAGGATCTGTAAGGCCTTGCAGAGGTCTGCGATCTCCTGAGCGACTGTTTGTTGTTGTTGTTTTTCACGCATTTTCACAGACCTTGTTTGAGTTGAAACTGAAAATCTTTTTGTAGACCAACCAGTGAAGCATCCGTCCAAAATATTTTTTTTTAGGAGGAATCCAGTGAATATGATAAGGAAAATGTACATGCATGGTAGGTAGAACAAGCAGTTTGCCTTGCTGAGGGATAAAGTGCGCCCTGCAGAGAGAGGGACCACTCACTTGGCTGGCTTCCGGATGAAGTTGTGTGTGTGTTGAAGTGACTCTGTAACACTGCAGTGTCTCCTCAGTGGGCTGCTGCCTCATGGTGACCTTTCTGTTGACTGCGTGCTGGGGACATTGTGACAGGATGAGCGTTGGTGTGGCTAGGCATGGTGGAGGTGGAATGAGTGACTCCAAGCAATGCTGCTGGGGAGGCAAGGAGATAGGACTGCACTCAGAGAAAAGTGATGGAGTGAGGTGCCCTTTTTTTTTTTTTTACTTTCCCATCTTCCAAGCTTCCTGGTCATTAAGTATCCAGTTTTCTGCTTTTTTTTCTGAGAGGTTTGAGGTATATGATCTCTCTCTCTCTCTCTCTCTCTCCTCTCTCTCTCTCTCTCTCTCTCTCCACACACACACACACACACACACACACACACACACACACACACACACACACACAAACTCACACTCTACACACACACACACACACACACACACACACACACACACACACACACATAGAAGGTAGAGGGAGATGACTGCTTCCCATTGTATATCCCTCCAACAGGTGCGGTCAGGCTACCTGCAGATGGACAACTGTATCATGGAGGATGGCATGATGTGTGTGACCAACCCTGCGGCCTGTCACGTCCAGTTCTGCACTTTCCGCCACGCCACCATCATCCTGCAACACATCAATGCCAGTGTCATTCGGAACTGCGAGTTCTCCCAGAGCAACAATGCCAACATCGTTATCGAAGGTGAGGTGCCGGTCACTGAGGTCTCCCAAAGTGAAGTGCAGGTCTGTAAGATCTTTGGAGCTGTTTTATCTGTCATGAAAGATGAGTTATCAGGGATGTCAGCAAGAGAATGGTTGATGTCATCAAAGTTAAGGTAAGTGTGATGTCATCAAAGTTAAGGTAAGTGTGATGTCATCAAAGGTAAGGTATCAGTGATGTCATCAAAGGTAAGGTATCAGTGATGTCATCAAAGGTAAGGTATCAGTGATGTCATCAAGATATCATGATGTCTCAAAGGTAAGATGTGTGTCATCAAAGTAAGGGTGAGTGATGTCCTGAAAGGGATAGGTATCATCATGTCATCAGAAGTTAAGTATCAGTGATGTCATCAAAGTAAGGTAATGTGATGTCATCAAAGGTAAGGTATGTGATGTCATCAAAGGTAAGGAATGATGTCATCAAAGGTAAGGTATCATGATGTCATCAAGTAAGGTATTCATGTGATGTCATCAAAGGAAGTAATAGCATGCATCAAGATGTACATAGGTATCTCAGTGATGTATCTTAATGTTTTCCGTGTATCAGTTGTCTCCATCAACATGTACATGATGTCATCAAAGGTAAGGTATCAGTGATGTCATCAAAGGTAAGGTATCAGTGATGTCATCAAAGGTATCAGTGATGTCATCAAAGGTAAGATATCAGTGGTGTCTTCAAAAGTAAGGTGTGAGTGATGTCGCTGAAAGTATCGGTGATATCCTCACAGATATCGGTGAAGTCATCAGAGTTATCAGTGATGTCATCAAAGCTAAAGTATCAGCGATGTCATCAGAGGTAAGGTATCGGTGATATCATCAAAGGTAAGGCACTGATGTCATCAAAGGTAAGGTATCTGATGTCATCAGAGTAAGATATTCACTCTGTGATGTCATCAAAGGAAAGATAATAGTCATTGACACTGATGATACTGTACAATAGGTGTATTCTCAGTGATGTATCTTTCATGCTTTACTCTCTCTCTCTGTTTATCAGTCTAGGTCTCCACCCCCCCCCCCCCCCCCAACCTTCCCTACTCCCTTTTTCCTTTCTCATTCTAAATACTGATTGTTTCACCAAACACATTTGTGGTTGCCTAAAGTCTACATTTGTTGCAACCAGTACAACAGATATATTATATATATATATATATATATTTTAAAGCTAAGAAGTCTTTGAAGTCATGGTTTTAATGAGCATAAGGCATGCATAACATACCCGTCTCCAACCTCTCCCTTACACATATACACATCCCTTGATCAGTCACACACACATTGACTCATACTTTTACTGTTGTTTTTCCCCATTCTTTTCAATCTCTTTTATGTTTTTACTGGCCTTTATTGTCAACAACAACAAAAAACAATGTCAAAAAAGCATCACTAATACATACACATACATATTCACAGAGATATTTGCATGGTCACATGTACATACACACATGCACTTACATGCACGCACACGTGCACATGCACTCACACACACACACACACACACACACACACACACACAAAAAAACGTGCACGCACACACACACACAAACACACACACACACACACACACACACACACACACACACACACACACACACACACACACACACACGAGCATTCAAGTTGCTATGCACTCACATATGTAAGACTATTTCTGTGTCCTCTTACTAACATCATGTTGGTGAACAGACGTTGAATCGAAGAAGGAACAAGGGAACAAACATATATTGTCACTCTCACATATTCAGTTTCCTCAGGTTATTTATTTCTTTATGTCTTCAGAGTGTGTCTGCATTCCAGACTGTGTTTATATCCCCAGGATACCCCAAAGAGGAGAAGTGCTGGGCCTACCCCTACCTGTGCCAGGAGATGGTCACTGCCATCAGTCACAAACCGTCGTCCACTCACCCACACCCTCTGAAGGCCACTGACAGCACTACTTCCACCCTCCACTCCACCTTTACCAGCAAATCCTTCACTGCCTCCACTGTCCGCACCTTTGACACCTTGTCCCGCGGACGAGCGGGCAGCCAGGAGGTAGACGTGGAGGGGAGGAGAACGACGATGAACAACGCTGGGGCCACGCAAGCCATTCTGCTGTGAACAAAACGGGCTCGAACAATGCAGCTGGGAATAATAATGGAAACCATGCGCATGCAATGAACGGCAAACAGGTGTCAGGTCTGTGTGCCTTGGATTTCAAATCAGAATGCAGGCGCAATTCTGGTCATGATAACGCTGCTGATGTGAACGCCACTGAATGTAGTCATGGTGGTTCTGCTGAACCGTTTCATTGTATTGGTGCCAGAAAAGTGGACCCCTCTCTGTATCTTGTGTGCAAGTGTGAAGGTCAGGCAGGCAACCCGGGGCAGTGCACAAAGGATCACACGCTGGTCTGTCCCGCTGTCTGCAGCAGAGCTGGGGACAGTAAAGCTGCTGATGGGGAATGGCTGGAGATCAACGACGAGAGGAAAGCCTGGCAGATGAATGCTGATGAGAACAGAAACACAGAGGTTACCACCTCGCCCCCCTCACAGTCTACACATAAAGATGGCAAAGATGGTGTGGTGGTGAAACCTGGCGAAATAGAACAGCTTGTCCTTCCCTGCGAATGTCAGCATGGGGAAGCGCAGTATGAAGGGACTCCTTCTTGTGAACGAGGTAAAGACAGTAACTGGGAAGTGGGAGAAAGCAGCAGCGTGCATAGTGATAATCATACAGTGAGTCATGCAAACGGGAAGGGGTTTTGTGCTCTGAACAACTGTAATAAAGCAAACCACATCAGTGGACCATCCAAGAAACATTCCACTGAAAAATACCAAATGACAGACTCCACACCTTCAGATCTGGCAGTTACCGGCGTTGTACCTGGCTCGGAAACGGATGCTAGCCACACCTTGGAGCTGTCCAGAGCTAAAGGGGAGGATGTTCCTCAGGCTGGTCATTCCTATCAAATGGGAGAAGGCTTCTTTAGCACAGACATGTTCCCGCAGAATCTACCTCCCCTCAACAGTAACCCTGCCCGCTACCACTACCATGACCCACCCCTCCTTCAGAACACTCACCCCCACCCTTCGTCCTCCCGGCCTCCAGGAGAACATCATGATGGTGGGGCCAGCAGACGGCCACAGCCTCAGGACTTGCAGTCCTTGCCCACAGTGGAACATCAGCTGCCACACAATGGGATGGCAGTTCCTGATGCAGATGCAGCAGACCGGGGGTCAGCCAGATCTTTTCACAGTAGCAGGAATGGAGGGAGCAGCAGTGAAGAAGATGATCTGTCCATTCTGCACGAGCTGGAGGCAGAGGCTTCAAGCAGTGGAAGAGGTTTGTGCTCTGTGTCTGAGCTAAATGCCTCTCTGGTTTTTAGTTGAGAAGTTTCATTGAAAATTCCAGTCAAAGAAAAGGCTGACAGAACAAAAATCACAAAACTGGTCCACTCAGTCATTATTTGTGAACAGCGCTGACTTGCATTAACCCTAGGTTCACAGTTAAACACTGTTACTCTTGGAAGACTTAGATATACATGTTATTTTCATATTGGTTTTTTATTTTTCTTTGTTATTATTTTGTGGTGTATCTCTATTCGTGGATCAGAATTGTTCAGTTTACTGTAATCTTGATAACAGGATAACGTAGTCTATGCAAGTGGAATTTTGCTGACCCATATATCAAAATTCTTGGTTCATCCAAACGTTTTAACCTGCACTTTTGCTTATGACAAATGCATTTTTTATTCACAGACAAGTAAATTCTTCTGCAACCAAGCAAACTCTTCTGTCATGAGACTTTTTAACAGAGAGGTAAGAAAAACAGATCAAATTTCTCACAGTTTTGCATAAAACACATTTTGCATTGAAAATGGACCATCAGAGGCCATGATGTTCAACTTCTTTTCTCTGTTTTTTGATTGGTTCCTTTCCAGATAACTCCTGTGTTGCATTCCTTTTGGAAGTAGTTGGCTCAGAAGGCCACACTGATGGCTCACTCCTATGTGGACAGGCTGCTTGAAGTTGTCTAAGAAGTGGTGATCTCGGTGATTAAGATATCAGAAAATGAAATTCTTGCTGGTCTCGAAAACAGCGCTAATATATTATTGATCATAAGTATCATCTGGTGAACTTGACTGAAGTGTGACCAATTGTCATTTTTTAACAACATTTCTGGTGTGTTTTTAGAAGTTGTATTTTAAAGAGTTGTGTGAATGATTTTAAAAAAATTTTTTTAAATGACTTGTGAGTTCATTTCGATGCAGTGACGCCTGATATAGCCCTTTGTGGTCGGCTGGGCTATAAGCAACATCACCATACCTTACCATTCAGTTGTCTTGTAAACTGCAGTGGTAATATATATACTTATATTATATAATATATATCAGAGCACGATACAAGCTATAGGCTTGTTGATGCTCTTACAATGGGTCAAAATGTAATGCTGTCACTTTGAACGGGGTTTAAACCAAACGTCACTTTTTCAGGTTCAGATCGCGGCAATGACCTCTCCAGCTCCAGCGAGGATGAATCGGCGGTGGAAGAATTCTTCCATGGCAACTCTGAATATGACAGCTCTGATGCTGAAGAGTCGGTGATCATGTTACCCCATCTTCGTCAGAAGCATCTCGATGCCCCTCACATCTATGCAAGAATGGTGATGTGGCGACCTTTGCAGTCAGTGACAACACTATGCATCTAATGAGAGAATGGGTTAATGGGTGAATGACTAGAGGTGCAGCACTAAGGGATGGAGAAGTGAATGTGGGTACTCCGGTCTGGCAACACTGATGCAACATCAGTGGGCAGAGCATGTGGTGAATGTGGCGACCTGCACTCCGGTCAGGGGCAATATAATCAAACATCTAATGACAGAGAAAGAAAAGTTGAGCAATGTTTTGCTGATGCTGGATAATCATCAGGTCAGCCAGTATTTCACTTCAAGAAACTATTATTTGAAGGTGTAACATTGACATTCTACTGTTCCATGACAGTGACTGAAAATATTAGAGGGCACTGGACAGTGAGAAAGGAGCGCACAGGATGTCTCATTCTGGCTAGTTGCTAACAAAACGGTAGACAACATAGGTAGAATTAATGGGTAGGTGGGTTTTTTTTTTCTGGGAACTTTGCAGATCTGTCCGCAGGATAAAGAAGAAAAAAAAACATCTATGGCCTTTGTTTCATTTTGTCAGGGTCACTGGTATCAGCAAATTCATGGGGGCTGTCGCTGGATGGACATGGTGGCACCCTCCGGTGGGAGAGCTCACTCACACCAGCCCCATTACTAAGCAATTATTTTTGTCAGTGGGGGGCATAGTAGGAGGCATTCTGCATATGTTGGCTCAGAACAGGACCCCACTGCTCACCAACAAAGTGACTCAGCAGTCGTGCACTGTCTCCTCCAGTGAGTTGCCTCTTGACGAATTGACGTTGGCTGCTCCCTGTGGATTGCTGAGTTTGTCGGCTGCGGCGGGCCGGGCCGGTCTGTGGCTGTGGAGGAGGGTCTGAATGAGCAGCGTGGGTGTGGTGCCGGCACGAGGTGGCACGGAAGATGAGATGGTGAAAAAAGAAGAAATGGATGTCAAACAAATCAGCAGTTGTGTGTGTATGTCTGTCTGCCTGTGTCTGTGTAAAAAGAAAGAAAGTGTATGTCAAACAAATTAGCAGTTGTGTGTGTATGTCGTGTGCTGCCTGTGTCTATGTTAAAAAGAAAAAAGTGTATGTCAAACAAATCTGCAGTGTGTGTATTCTGTCTGCTGTGTCTGTGCTACAAAGAAAGAAAGTGTATGTCACAACAAATCTGCATTGTGTGTGTTGTCAGTGCTGCCTGTGTCTGTGTAAAAAGAAGAAAGTGTATGTCAAACAAATCTGCAGTTGAGTGGTATGCTGTCTGCCTGTGAGTTTTTTAAAAAGAAAGAAAGTGAATGTCAAACAAATTAAGTAGTTGTGTGTGTATGTCTGTCTGCCTGTGTCTGTGTAAAAGAAAGAAAGTGTATGTCAAACAAATTAAGTAGTTGTGTGTGTATGTATGTGTGCCTGTGTCTGTGTAAAAAGAAAGAAAGTGTATGTCAAACAAATTAAGTAGTTGTGTGTGTATGTATGTGTGCCTGTGTCTGTGTAAAAAGAAAGAAAGTGTATGTCAAACAAATAAGTACTTGTGTGTGTATGTATGTGTGCCTGTGTCTGTGTATATTTGAAAAAGAAAAAAATAAGAGTAAACACTAAAATAAGTAAGCAAGTAGGACGGTCACTGACTGGACATGGACGTGCCCTCAAGAGGGAGAAGCTTGTTCCCACTGATGCCACAGTGAAGCAGGGATTATCAGTAGCAGGGGGTTAGGCAGGTGATGGTCTGTGTTTCTTGGATCAAACATGCTCCAGTGAACACCACTGATGCCACAATGAAGCAGGCATTATCGGTAGCAGGAGGTTAGGCAGGTGATGGCCTGTGTTTCTTGGATCAGAACATGCTCCAGTGAACACCACTCATGCCACAATGAAGCAGGCATTATCAGTAGCAGGAGGTTAGGCAGGTGATGGTCTGTGTTTCTTGGATCAGAACATGCTCCAGTGAACACCACTGAAGTGACCAGGCAGCAGCGTCTCCTGTGACAGGTTTCCTCTTAACAACCTAGCATCGACTGAATTGTCAAGGGAGTGAAACCTCTCACAAAGGGCCTTAAGCGCTTTAGACAACAAGAATGGCGCACGTAGTGGAGAGATAGGTGATCGACCGATTAGCAGTAGCGCCCTTGCCTATCGCATATGATTGAACTGTGTCAAGAAGGTTGAAGTGGTCAGGTGACAGATGGCACCTAAGGTAGGTAGGGCCCCTCCAGAGTTAAAACTTTCCCGATAGCGAAAGGGAAGAAAATGTATCCATAGGACCTCGGAGTATCAATTGAGTGCTAGAGATGCAGTTAGCTGAAGTTGCTTTGTAAACAGACCTTGAAGAACAGGAGTCTTGGGCTTGTTCAGATGGTATTGCTGTGGGGCACTGTGCTGATGCTTTGTCAGGCTAGTTGAATGTGTGTGGACCTCCTTGTTGTAGGTTCTGTAGGATGATTACTGTGTGAAAGTGGCTCACGGAGTCGGCGGGAATTTTCGATGTCCATTTGGTGCGAAGTGGTTGTTTGCTAAGCAGTTTGGTAGGGATGTGTGTAAATGCTGGCGTATGGAAGAATGTAGCCAGAGGAGAATTCAGTGAACTTGTGAACAAGGTGGTAGAAAGGCAACATGGACAAAGGCATGCCCAAAGGGATATCCTTTGTGTCCATCCCTATATAAACTGAGGGGAGAATAACACCAAGGGAGAGAGAAGAAGAACACCAATATAGAAAGAGAAGAACAGAGGAGCGTGAAGAATGAGCAGGGCAGAGTAGGGTTTAAAGAAACGTGGTCTAGGCGGCGGAAGTGACAGCAAGGTCTTAGGTGTTAAAGACAGGCTGAGAAGGAAAGACTGAGTTCGAAACCCAGAGGTGGGTGAAAGAGGCAAAGGAGATTTTTTACGTCGAGTTCCCAGAGACGACCACGGAGACCCAATCCTGGAACCTGGTGCCAGTCAACCAAGGGCATCACCATCACCCAGCGCTAAAGAAAACTTGAAGTGACTTGTTCAAGAGCTGTGGTATGGTGTGCAAGTGTGTGTGTGCATGTGGAAACCTAGCCAGGTAAGAAGTCATTTTATTGGAACCCGGGATTAGGAAGTATTGATCTTTAATGTTATGATTATTCCATTTTGTGTAATTTGATTTTTCTTGTGTAATTATAAGTCGCATAGAAACTGTGTTTCGTGTTCTCAGTTGGGTTAGGAGAAAAGTGAATGCATGACATCCCATCCCATCCCCAGAGAGAGGTGAATGGTTGGTGGGTACATGAGTGCGCATATGCATGTATGAGTGCAGAGATAACCTTGGTGCGTTAAGCCTGATTGATAATACATCAACTTAGTTCACTTAAGCAGTACCTTAGCGCTGCTTTGTAGAGGGTTGCCACAGTCGTTGGTGTGGGAGTAATGCACTAGGAGGGAGCAGGGGAGGGCAAGGGAGGGACATGGAAGATGAGAAAAAAAGGCATGCATGCACACACACACACACACATACACACACACACACACACACACACACACACACACACACACACACACACACACACACACATATATACACACACACTACACATGTGTTATGAGCTGTATGTGTATGTCTGATACCCACCACCCCACCTGTAGTCCCAAAAGATAGTGGGGCATCACTGACACGTAGCCTTTGACCCCACAGCACGTCTCAGGATGAAGGAGTGCTGTCCCAGGTGCACAAGGTGCGGGGCTGCCTCATCCATCAGTGCCGCATGATCCACAGCAAGGGCGGGGTCATGGTCAGCCTCCAAGGTCATGCCCTCATCTCCTCCTGTGACATCAGCAACGTCAGCTACGGCATTCGCTGCATCCAGAACGCTCGAGTGAGTACCTCAGTGGATGAAGAAAATGAACAGGGAACAGAGCGAAACAGTGTGCTACATGTTCTGATATTCCAGGCTTCAACAGGCATGCCAAACGAAAAAAACACTAACATGCGCAGACAGACCAGTTGGCTGGTTTTTGTCATAGGCATTCCGTGTGATTCTAAATTCATGACGTACTTTATTTTTTACCTCTGTTGAGGAATGGACAGATTTCAGTCGGCATGAAATGACTTGATGTAACTTGGTGTATGCATGCCATTCAGCATGCGCCATTTGCCATGTGAAGGCATTATAAACAGCATTGCCATTTGCCATGTGAAGGCATTATAAACAGCATTGCCATTTGCCATGTGCAAGGCATTATAAACAGCATTGCCATTTGCCATGTGAAAGCATTATAAACAGCATTGCCATTTGCCATGTGAAAGCATTATAAAGAACATTGCCATTTGCCATGTGAAGGCATTATAAACAGCATTGCCATTTGCCATGTGAAAGCATTATAAACAGCATTGCCATTTGCCGTGTGAAAGCATTATAAACAGCATTGCCATTTGCCATGTGAAAGCATTATAAAGAACATTGCCATTTGCCATGTGAAGGCATTATAAACAGCATTGCCATTTGCCATGTGAAAGCATTATAAAGAACATTGCCATTTGCCATGTGAAAGCATTATAAAGAACATTGCCATTTGCCATGTGAAAGCATTATAAACAGCATTGCCATTTGCCATGTGAAAGCATTATAAAGAACATTGCCATTTGCCATGTGAAGGCATTATAAAGAACATTGCCATTTGCTGTGTGAAAGCATTATAAACAGCATTGCCATTTGCCGTGTGAAAGCATTATAAACAGCATTGCCATTTGCCATGTGAAGGCATTATAAACAGCATTGCCATTTGCCTTGTGAAGGCATTATAAACAGCATTGCCATTTGCCATGTGAAGGCATTATAAAGAACATTGCCATTTGCCATGTGAAAGCATTATAACAACGTTGCTATTTGCCGTGTGAAAGCATTTTGAACAACATTGTATTGTTTTATGAACAGTTTGCTTCCTGAATGTGAGTTACAAATGAGAACACAGACCTTGGATGTAAATATTCATAATGTAACTGTCTAAAGCATGTACTAGAATATTTGGGAAACTCCACAATGAAACAAAACTTTTCACCAACAGAATTGTATCACATTTTCTGCATACACAGCACTCGCATGGAATTACAACTCACTGTCTCAGTGCATAGACCATGATTGCTCACAGTTACTTCCAGACTTGAATCAAATCAGGTAATTGACCGTCATGTTTTTCTCACTGCATTTTTTTGAAAGATAGTGTCTACAAAACATGGATTTATTACTTTGTTGTTACACTTCCACCGGTAAGTTTCTAGGTTTTTTTTTAAGAATATTATCTTTCGGTTACACTTCCACCTATAAGTTTTACTTTTTTTTAACTTTTATCTTTCAGTGAATAACATGCATATGACATGTTGAAAGTTTTTTTCAGTAAAAGTTCTCAGTGCTCTTAAAATCCCATTTTTTGTCATTAGGTCCAGAATTATCTGTTCAAGCTCATACATGTCACAGAACAAAGAACAAAGAGACAGAAACAGATGATAGGCAGTAAAAACTATGTACTTGTGTCAAGCATTCATGCATTTCCTCTCTTGTGAGTTCAGCTTTTGTCGGCTATCTGGTTTTCAAGTGCGGCATAGTCATGTGTCCAGCAGCAGGGCCATTAACTGGGTAGTGATGCAGAATGCAAGACATGCATTTCACCAGACTGGAGCGCTGCATGAAATCAGTTCACAGGCAGAATAGCTTTGATACTTATTTGTTACATAAGTTTTTCAGATTAAAAAGATAAAGTAATTGCAAACAGTGTGTACAGGGAGACAGATCTGTGTCTCCATCATCATCCTTTTTTTCATTACTGTTGTTGTTGTCACTGAATGCTACTGCTGCAACTGCCAATAATCAATGTGTTTTTCTTTGCCCTGCTGCTGGACACATGACTATGCCGCACTTGAAAACCAGATAGCCGACAAAAGCTGAACTTGCTCAGTTTAAATTAACATTATTCATTTGTTTCATTTATTCCATTGCTATTTAACATGTGGGACATGTTATTGAAACTCGAAAGACACAGGCACGACAATCCAAACAGATGTATTGCACCAAGTATTGATTTTCCTCAGCAATTTGCAGTGCAGTGCAATGGCTTAAATATGGGGGCATTTTGCCGTGGATGTTTTTATCGTGTGACACACTGTAGGAGAAGCTGTGGTTGAAATGCTTGTTGCTGTAAGCTGTGTGCATTTATTTGGGATGGGTCTTTCAGCTAGAAAGAGTGTTGTCTGACACAAGCCTAACATACAGTGTGTTTCCAGTGTTGGCTAAGCTGCCAAAGTCTACATGCCCCTCTGCTGTCTGTGATTTGACGACAGGTTGTGGTGGTGAAGAACAGAATCCATCACTGTCAGACGTCAGGTATCTTCATGCGATTGGCTGCCTCTGGCCTCATAACAGGTGAGACAGTGAGGAAGTGGGACAGAGAGAGAGAGAGAAAGGGGGGAGGGGGCAAGAGAGAGAGAGAGAGAGATGGTTCAGTTCATGGTTGCTTCTCAAGGTGTGCTTTTATCCTGAATTATTTACGGTTTTCTTTTGTTTTTCGTTTTTTTTACAGTTTACATGTTTCCATTTTATTCTGTTCCATGTTTCCATTTTATTCTGTCTGTAACATGCTTTTACACAGTTATAAGCATTCCTTTGAAACAGGATAAAGAAAAAGAGAGAGAGATGCATGACAAGAAGAGGTATTGTAAGAGGAAGAGCTTCATCTGACCACGTAGTATGTCTCTGCAGGCAATGACATCCACTCCAACAACGAGGCGGGACTAGACATCAGGAAGAACGCTGATCCCATTGTGCAGGTAGTGGTCTTTTCGAGGGGGATTTTATGTTATTAGCCCTTTGGTTTGCACTGTGTCTCTTTAGTTGGCTTGGTCCATCGTGTTCTTTGAGAGTTCGGTTGGTTGCTAGATTGGTGTGTTGATTCACTCTCAACAGTTCGCATCATTTTAGGTGGGGTTTTTTTTGTTTTTTTTAGCTACGCAGAGCCCTAAACAGTTTTAAGGCACCCATATCCACAGTTACTACAGAACATAGGCATATACACCAAAAAAGCTGAAAATGAGAACATAGACATATTATACACCAAAATAGCTGAAAATGAGAACATAGGCATATTATGCACCAAAATAGCTGAAAATGAGAACATAGGCATATTATGCACCAAAATAGCTGAAAATGAGAACATAGGCATATTATGCACCAAAATAGCTGAAAATGAGAACATAGGCATATTATGCACCAAAATAGCTGAAAATGAGAACATAGGCATATTATGCACCAAAATAGCTGAAAATGAGAACATAGGCATATTATGCACCAAAATAGCTGAAAATGAGAACATAGGCATATCATGCACCAAAACAGCTGAAAATGAGAACACAGGCATATCATACACCAAAACAGCTGAAAATGAGAACACAGGCATATCATGCACCAAAACAGCTTAAAATGAGAACACAGGCATATTATGCACCAAAACAGCTGAAAATGAGAACACAGGCATATTATGCACTAAAACAGCTGAAAATGAATACAGATACTGACATTAACAGCTAACATGCAAGGAACAACAGAACACAGAAATTGTACAGTACATGCATTTATTATTTTCTTTTCATGCTTTTTCCTTTCATTATGAAGAATTTTTTTTCTTATTGAATATTCTTTGTTAAAAAGCACTTCATTGTGCAGACACATCATTTTCACATGATTCAAAACAAATTTGCAGCATATTACTCTTCTTCTTCTTCTGCGTACACAGGCTGATACTCCTGCGGACACTCCCTATATAGACATGCAAAGACCAATCCCATCTGCCCAACTAAGGGAGTGGAGTTTTGTGTGTATGACGTTTTTTTTTATCCCACCATTAAGGCAGCCATACTCCATCTTCGGGAAAAGTGCATGCCATGTTTAACATGTCATCCATACCAACAGCCAAACTTGCCTTCTCTTCCGAAAGTTGGTGATGGGATTTTACGTGTGTGCAAGATGTTATGCGTGCGTTCACACACGGAACCTTGGTTTATAGTCTCATTTGAAGGACTGCATGGGAAATGGAGTCAGAACCAATGTTAACTCCAAGGGAAAAATCCCCCTGTACTGAAACAACCTGGCGGAGATTCGAACCTGCAACCCTTAGATTACGAGTCTGACGCTCTACCAACTGAGCTAGTCCGGCCCCCAGCATATTACTCAATGTTTGTGTATTCCATGCAAACAGAAGTCTGTTGTCATTTTTTGCTATTTTTAGCCACTACGAACACTGATATCTTTCAGACCACCATGGTGTTACTCCAAGGCATAGGCATATTATGCATGAAAATAAAGGGAAATGAATGAACTGTACGCGCGCGCGCGCGCACACACGCACACACACACACACACACACACACACAATGCGCGCACACACACACACACACACACACACACACACACACACACACACACACACACACACACACACATACCATTTCATCATCCAAAACAGCCCTGGGTTTCATGGAGAACAGCAATGGAAAATCGGTCAGTGCTCCACTTAATTCACTGAGTGCGTTACAAAACGTCGTCTGCTACACCAAACGCCAAGTCTATTCCAACTGACCTTGCGTCAAAACTATGCAACAAACTTCATTCTATTTTTCTTCCATGGACCGTTAGAAAATGCCTTGATGTTACCTGTTTCTTCATTCACTGCAAGAAAGATTTTATTTTTATGTTTTTTTTTCATGAATTTTTTCATCACTACTAAAAATAGATCTAACCTCTTAGTGCTGGTTTGAGGGTTGCGTCGATTCGGCAGATGATTCTCAGTAGCTGATCCATCAGAGGTGTTGTCACGATATGAAACATGAAAAGAATCATCACTCGAGTACTGCTGTTCGACTTCAGACTCTGATGACCTCATGTGTGCGAGATATTGGTGTAAACAGACGCTTCAAGTTTCCTTCAAGTAGACAGCTGATGTGGCAAGATGACGACGAGTTCGACGAAGCGTCGCGTTCATGAAACGGAAAATTATTTCAAGGCTGTTTCAAGTCACTATTTTTTTTTTTTTTAGCTTATATGTGGTCAAATGCTAAATTTTTGATGTATTAGAAAGGTATTTTGGATTATTTATGTAAAAAATATCGACTTAGCGAAGACCGGTTGAATGGAATGTTCCCGATCAGCATCATTGTTCCTGTAGGTACGACGCTGCTGAAGTCAACTGTTGAACATTAACTCAATCAAGTCACAGCCAAAATGGACCAGTTTGTCCCTCAGATCACACGATTTTTGGTAATTTTCAAAAAATCATTAAAAATCAACCACTTCACCTAGGAGCATGAAACATACACCATTGGATAGAAGAAACCCTATATTTATCAAAAAATGCTTACTTTCAGTGAGGAATCCACACAGTTTACATGATGTAAGTAATCCAAAATGATACACATTTGCAGAAAAACAAAAACTTTTTGTGCACAGTGTAATCCACTTCTTCATGCTCTCTGTCCTCCCACAGAAGTTCAGTTACACTTCTGAGCACTTGGTATGAACTACAGAGAATAGTATATTTATGCCAACTGCATAAAAAACAAGAATTTGACCACAAAATGCTTGATCCACTCAAAATCGTGTGATCGTGTCCAAAATCATGTGATAGCGGCAACTGAGAGTAGGACAATTCAAATCCGTATAAAACTAATACAGAATACATGAAGAATGGTCTAAAGGGGGTAACTGCAAAAAAAGGCCCTAAGCTGTCCCTGAAACGAGATTTATTGCCCTTTAAGAAAAGGCGTTATGATTTAAAAATTGTCAAACGCTGTCGGAAGTATGCGTCCGACACGCCTTCAAGTGATGTGAACAGTGTTGGAAACCTGCTTCCGACAAGACTCGATTGAGTTAAGGTCCTGTTCCTGTCTTGTTATACGTGTGTGTGTGTGTGTGTGTGTGTGAGGACTTCTGTAGATTAAACATACAAGGTCTGAAGTGCAGACATGGTATTTTTTCATCTCAGAGATGGCAGTTCAAGAATAACGGATATTTGAAGATTGATATGATTCACCTATGTAGCAATAAAATGGAATTCCACTTTTCCATCCTTAGAAGGCATAACGAAATGACTTAAGTGTGGCAAGGATTATTAGGTAATCAAAACAGGAGTGTGTGTGTGCGTGTGTGTGTGTGCGCATGTGTATGCGTGTGTGTGTGCAAGCATAATGAGGGCGCATGGCAGGGCTGGTGGCAACATACTGGACACTGATTGATGCCTGTCTGACAGCATAACCGCATCCATCATGGGAAACGCTCCGGTATAGTGGTGCTGGGCAGTGGACGAGGCCAAATCCGCAGCAACAGCATCTTCAGCAACATGGAGGCAGGCATCTACATCCTGTATGGAGGAAACCCCACTGTTAGGTGAGATCACTCTGAAGAAAAGGGCATCAAGGGGTCAGAGAAAATGTACTGTTGATAGTGTATTCAGCATTTGACTAAACGTATTTGAAAATAATGAAATAAAAGGATGGGCTTACGTTTTTCTTTTCCTTTTTTCTTTTTCTCAGAGCTTCGTACATTGGGACAACCTGAGATGCTGGTGGATATTTTTTACCCAGACAGAGAGAATTCTGCCTTTTTCAAGGACCTTTAAAACAGAATTGAAAGACCTGGTATTTTAGATATGATGACTGAAGGCAACGTGAATTTATGAACAAAAACCATCTCTTGACTGTTGCAACAAGAAACATATCAACAATCCACAAGTAAGAGGCATGGTAATGGAAGTGACATAATGCAGAATTAATTAAGGATGGATTTTTAAGAGTGATTCTTAGTGAGTCCGCCAGAAACAAGGACAAACAAGTTGCAAGACAAAACACGACATGTTTCAACCTCTTAGGTCTTCTTCAGGCAAGATAAACAGCGTTCAGGACAATGAAAACAACGGACAAGAAATCACTTGTCTTTTCATATTTGTCGTGAGACGGGTGTTCTGAAAATTTGTGGTATAATTGGTAAAGAACAATCCCCTTCCAAGAATGTCGTCTTGACTTTTTTCTATCTCTGAAACATAAGCTCATGGTGAAAGCAATGCGGATATTCTTTGAATGGAAGCTGCCTGGAAAGTTGAGGAAAGACTGAACACTTTGTGAGTGTCAACTCTTCTCAGCTGAAGACCATTCAGATACAATGAAGTTTTAAAGGAGTGATATGCAGCAATTCTTTTACTGAAGAGAAAATGTAAACAAATGCCAGATAATCAGATTTGAGGTAGGCATCCTTCAGTCTCGGAAGACTATGGAGTTGCGCTCTATGTGTCTATTCTGGTACAGCGACGGGTCAATCAGATTTTGTGTAGTATATATCAGATCGGTTGTTTTTTTTAGGACACACTGTCGAGGGTAGTGGGAGCAAATTCCATGTAGCATAAATAAGGGGGAAAAAAAAAAGTCTGACAAAGGGAACATGATGTGAGACATGAAACAGAAATGTTACAGAAAAGTCTGGTGAAGGAAAAAGTAATAAGACTTTTACAATGAAAAAAAAACGAAGCAAACTTTTAACATTTATCAGAAAATCTAAACAGAAATTTTTTGGAGAGAAGTCCAATGAAGGAAAAAATAATGGAACTGTTAACAAACAAACAAAAATTTTAACATTTATCAGAAAATCTGAAACAGCAATGTCAGAGAAAAGTTTGATGAAGGAAAAAAGATGTAAAAGTGTTACAAAGAAAAAGGAATTTAACTACTAGAAGTAGTTTTATGATAGACTTACCTGTCCAGAGAAATACCTCATTTCCACTAGACGTGAAACAATGCCGTATGTCAGGATTCCCATTAAAAGATTGAAAAATGGAGAACGGGCAGCCAGCGCTTCCCTTTCACCATCAGGCCAATAGGAGTAGTCTCCCTTAATGAGTTCATACTCAGTTCATCCTGACAGCCTGATTTCAGTGTTTGCCCCTTTTCTGCACTGCAGGAGGAGGGAGGGAGTCCTAGCGTTTGGATAGGTAAGCATATGATCAAACTACTGTCAGTAGTAAAATGACTTTTCTTCATACTTACCTGCTTGAATATCAAAAAGGACAGTGGGACTTCTCACCTGAGAAACCAGTCCTATCCTCGGACTCAGGTATGCAGGAAGCTGACCATAACTCATCCCAGAGCTCGGCATCAAACAGCCAATTGGCCCTAAGTCGCGGCTGTCTCCTGGAAGTTAAAGGATTGTCCCTGCTGTCCCTCATGGCTCCACTAGCATGGGTCAAACAGAAGATAAAATGAGCCAGGATCAGGAAAAGGAGAGGACTTGACAAGAGCCAAATGCTGAATCAGTCCAACTGTTGCACACGTTGTATGGAAGGGGAGGAGAACAGCTGAATCAGTCCAACTGTTGCCCAGGTTGTATGGAAGGGGAGGAGAACAGCTGAATCGGTCCAACTGTTGCCCAGGTTGTATGGAAGGGGAGGAGAACAGCTGAATCAGTCCAACTGTTGCCCAGGTTGTATGGAAGGAGAGGAGAACACCTGAATCGGTCCAACTGTTGCCCAGGTTGTATGGAAGCAGAGGAGAACAGCTGAATCAGTCCAACTGTTGCCCAGGTTGTATGGAAGGAGAGGAGAACACCTGAATCGGTCCAACTGTTGCCCAGGTTGTATGGAAGGAGAGGAGAACAGCTGAATCGGTCCAACTGTTGCACAGGTTGTATGGAAGGAGAGGAGAACAGCTGAATCGGTCCAACTGTTGCCCAGGTTGTATGGAAGGAGAGGAGAACAGCTGAATCGGTCCAACTGTTGCACAGGTTGTATGGAAGGAGAGGAGAACAGCTGAATCGGTCCAACTGTTGCCCAGGTTGTATGGAAGGAGAGGAGAACAGCTGAATCGGTCCAACTGTTGCACATGTTGTATGGAAGGAGAGAACAGCTGAATCGGTCCAACTGTTGCACATGTTGTATGGAAGCAGAGGAGAACAGCTGAATCAGTCCAACTGTTGCACAGGTTGTATGGAAGGAGAGGAGAACAGCTGAATCAGTCCAACTGTTGCCCAGGTTGTATGGAAGCAGAGGAGAACAGCTGAATCGGTCCAACTGTTACACACGTTGTATGGAAGCAGAGGAGAACAGCTGAATCGGTCCAACTGTTGCACACGTTGTATGGAAGCAGAGGAGAACAGCTGAATCGGTCCAACTGTTGCACACGTTGTATGGTAGGAGAGGAGAACAGCTGAATCGGTCCAACTGTTGCACACGTTGTATGGTAGGAGAGAACAGCAGAATCGGTCCAACTGTTGCACACATTGTATGGAAGGAGAGGAGAACAGCTGGAGCAGCTGATACAGGTTTCATGAGGGCCAAGGTTGTCAACAGCTTTCCTAACCAGCGTGCAGGTTCTGGAAGTGCGAGGTGGAGAAGAAACACCAGTCAGTGTGGTAGACGCCAGGGCACTCCATGACGACAGCAGTTGCAATGATGAAGACAAGCAAAGGTTTCTGGTGTTCTCTCCATTGGTCAAGCTGAAGTGTTTTCCTCCTGAAAGGGGAAAGGTCAACTCAAACGACGGCTTCAGAGAATCCATGATGGAAACAGAACCGGAGAAGTCCAGGTCAAGGAGGTATTTCCTCACCAAGGAAAAAGAGAAAACTGATTTCAGGCTGTCAGGGTGAACCAAGTATGAACTTATGGTGAAAGGGAAGAATTGGCTCCCCACTCTCCATTTTTGAAATTTTCAAGGCAATCCTGATTATGGCGTTGTTTCATGCCTAGTGGAGATAGGGCATTTGTTTGGACAGGTAAGTAAAGAGTAAACCCTCAGCAATGCAACTTTCAAGCACCTGCAGAGGTGAGGGATTCTCTTTTTCTCTGTCTTCTCCCATACCCCCCCCCCACCCCCCTCTCTCTTCCTCTCTTCTCTTTCTATCTCTCTCTCACTCTTTCCTTTCCCCTCTCCCTGTATACTTTGTGTGTACGTGGTTGTGCATGTGTGTGTGTGTGTGGTTTTTGTGCGTGCATGTGTGTGTGTGTGTATGTGTGTGTGTGTGTGTGTGTGTGTGTGTGTGCGTGTGTGTGTGTGTGTGTGTGTGTGTGGTTTAAACTGTAATGGAGCTGTTTGATTGTACAGGGTTCCTGAAGAAGCCTTTTTACAGGCGAAAGCTTGAAAAATAAAATTTGAACTCCATGGGCGAGTGTGACAACTTATTCTTCATCATCATCATCATCATCTCTCTCTCTCTCTCTCTCTCTCTCTCTCTAATATATATATATATATATATATATATATTAAGAGACAGACAGACAGACAGATAGATGACCAGTGTACCTGTGGTTTCAGTGAGAACCACATCTATGATGGGAAGGCTGCTGGAGTTGCCGTAAATGAAGGGGGACAAGGCTTCATCTTTGGTAGGTGTGATGGTGAGAGTGAGAGAAGTGGTGTGTGTGTGTGTGGATGAGTGTGTGTGAGTGTGTGTGTTTGTGTGTGTGTGTATGTGTGAAAATACTTTAATACATCACATTGTTGAACTAGAGCTTCAGTCTGATATTGCCTCAGGTGTAGAAACTTATTGAAAGTGTCAGGAGACACCTGTGCCAGATTAACTCAGTACCAGTGATTTGCTGTTTGGCATTCACTTTGGCCAGGTAGTGGATATGCTTGAATCAAGAAAAAAGAAAGTCTCTCCTTATGCTCAACTGTGCCAAGTCTTGTCTCTCAGTCTTTTCTCGCCTCACCTAAAATGAAAAAAAGTCAAGGCCAGCATGTGGAGAATCCCCTGTTTAAAAACGTGCAGAGCTGTTAACATGTGGAACCTCCTCACTCTTACAAATGACAAGTTAATGTCCTGAAAAGAACGGCCATCATCGTGTTTTCATGGGAAGTCCAGAACAGTGCTTGTTGTACCAGACTTACCAGACTTCATCCATGGATGTGGAAGGTATTCATGCTTGCCAGGCGTTTGTGTTACCTGCCACTGCTCTGTGGCCTGTGGACCTGGGTGTCATACTGGATGGGGTGTGGTTACAGACAACACCATCAGCAGCAACCAGTGGGGGGGAGTGGACATCAGGCGCGGCAGCTGTCCCCTGGTGTGTCGCAACACCATCACAAACGGCCTGGCGGACGGCATTGTCATCGGGGATCAGGGGCAGGGCACTGTCGAGAACAATGTCATTTCTGGTAAAGTGCTGTGTCCTAGTGTTTTCTCTGCTTGTCTGTGCACTTTCTCTCTTGGTTTTGTCCATCCCTCTTGTCGTCTCAGCCTTTTGATCTGTCTCACTCACATTCATTTATGTGTTGTTGTTTTTTTTTAATTCTCTGTAGGTTTCAGCCCAAAAAGTGTCATATCTTGTTCATCAGGGTTATAAAAGAATATACAGCCAGCCTTACCAACTTTTTCAGCAGTCATTTTCCATTTGATTTTTGTTTATATATGTTCTTTGTGTGTGTGTTCCTGCGGGTGTGTGTGCCCCTGTTCACATGAATGTACGTGTTTGTGCCTGTGTGTAGAAGTGCAATGAGAGAGAGAACAACCAATGCAGTTTCAGCGATGATGAAATGCCAGGCACTCTGCATGTGTGTGTGAGTGTATGTATGGTTGTACATGAATGTGTACTCATTTCTACGTGTGCATGAAAACACTCAGAGAGAGAACTGGTGCATGTACATGATGTAAACTTCTAAATTGCCTGCATGTGAGAGAGAAGGTATTATGCCATGATGTATATCAAGCCATGCAAACTGGCCATGAATCGGTGTGGTTCTATGCAGACAATGCAGGATGTGGTGTGTGGCTCATGAGCGCCAGTCGGCCCTATATCGTTGGCAACCAGATCAGCAACAACGGGGACACCGGTGTCATGATGGTCAACAAAACGGTCAGTGTGTATGCCCCTGGGGTTGGTGTGTACCAGTGTCTGTGTCACTACATGTCTAGTATATCAACAACAGACAGACTGATCTATAATTGGTTAGTTTCTTTGACTGTTTGATGACAGGATTGACTGACAGATTCTGTGGTAATCCATCACTTATTTGTTGAAATAATTATTAAGTGGTTACTGCACAGATGAAGCAGTTATAAGTGTCAATATCTGGTAACAATTTTTTCATCAATTTAGCAGTTGTTATTGTGATAGAATATATTTCAATATTCAAACAGATGAATGAGTACAGTTCGTAAAAAGTTATGATAGTGGACCAGGACTCTGGAGGAGATGACTCAGTCCACTGTTCCTTTGCTGCTCTTTGATGAAAACTCCTTCAGCAACAAAAGCCTCCCTGTTGCCCTCAGTGATGACAGGAGTGTCTTGCACAGCACACACAACAGCCACATGACCATGAGGGTGAACTGGTATGAATGTAAATGAAGATTAAATTCACCGCTCTTCCAGTCGCCACCCTGCCATGCTAACAGCAGTGAGTATTGCCTTCACTCAGTGAACTTGTTTGGGCAAAAGCGAATGTTGACCTATCTCAAAACAAGACTAGCAGAGGAAGAAACTATAATGTTTCTGTACCGCTGGAAACAACCTCATTTTGTTAAATAATCAAGCAAAATGGTCCGTGTTGTTTCCTTCGGACTGAAGCTTGCATGTGCATACAACGAACAAGGTTGTGTGTACTGCTGATGTAGGAGCTTTGAGGTGTCTGTGTGTGTGGGGTGTGCCGATGTCTGAATTTGGCATGAGGCCTTTGAGCTAACCAACATACAACCTCAGCAGCGAAAGCGAACTTCTGACAGATGTGTGATAATGAAACTGCGTGTATGTGTGTGTGTGTCATGACAGGATGTCCAGCAGGAGGGGCCTCACCTGTTACCACCGCCAGAGGGGGATGGGGTGGACCCCATGTCAGGGTCTGTCAGCATGATGGGGGCGCTGATAGAGGACTTCCCTCCACCTGCGCCACAGTGCTCCCATACCACCCTGCAGCACAACAACATCTACCACAATGCTGGTGGGTCTGCGGACGGCTTTCCCTGCTGTTTCAGGGCTGAAGCAGGCCACAGTATGACCGAAAGGAAGTGATGGCACTAACAACTGAAGATTGTGGGGGAAAAAAGGCTGGTGTGGTGGAGGGGAGGGGGAGAGGACATCTTTTTGGCTTCCCAGTGGGGCTTGTTTGGCTCCTCTGTGACCTACTTATGTGCTTCAGGGTTCCACTTTGACTCCTCGTGGAACCCTTCTTTGGCTCCTCACTGGAACTTCTTTGGCTCCTCACTGGACTTCTTTGGCTCCTCACTGGAACTTCTTTGGCTCCTTCTTTGGCGCCACACTGGAACTTCTTTGGCTCCTTCTGGAACTTCTTTGGCTCTCTGTGGACCTTCTTTGGCTCCTCACTGGAACTTCTTTGGCTCTCACTGGAACTTCTTTGGCTCCCACTGGAAACTTCTTTGGCTCCTCTGGAACTTCTTTGGCTCCACTCTGGAACTTCTTTGGCTCCTCACTGGAACTTCTTTGGCTCCTCTGTGGACCTTTGGCTCCTCACTGGAACTTTTTTGCTCCTCTGTGGAACTTCTTTGGCTCCTCACTGGAACTTCTTTGGCTCCTCTGTGGGCCTTTGGCTCCTCTTGGAACTTCTTTGGCTCCTCTCTGGAACTTCTTTGGCTCCTCACTGGAACTTCTTTGGCTCCTCACTGGAACTTTTTGGCTCCTCAATGGAACTTCTTTGGCTCCACTCTGGAACATCTTTGGCTCCTTGTGGAACTTCTTTGGCTCCTCAGTGGAACTTCTTTGGCTCCTCAGTGGAGCTACTTTTGGCTCCTCAGTGGAGCTACTTTGGCTCCTCTGTGGAGCTACTTTGTCTTGTGGAGCTTCCTCTGTGGAACTTCTTTGGCTCCTCTGTTGGAACTTCTTTGGCTCCTCTGTGGAAATTCTTTGGCTCCTCTGTGGAACTTCTTTTGTGGAATCTTGGCTCCTCTGTGGAACTCTTTGGCTGCTCTGTGGAACTTCTTTGGCTCCTCTGTGGAACTTTTTGGCTCTGTCTGGAACTTCTTTGCTCTCGTGGAACTTCTTGTGGATCTTGTTCTGGACTCTTTCTCGTCTGTGGAACTTCTTTGGCTGACTGTCTGGAACTTCTTTGGTTGCTCGTCTGTGGAACTTCTTTGTCTCTCTGTGGAACTTTTTGGCTGCTCTTGGAACTTCTTTGGCTCCTCTGTGGAACTTCTTTGGCTGCTCTCTGGAACTCTTTGGCTCCTCTGTGGAACTCTTTGGCTCCTTGTGGAACATCTTTGGCTCCTCTGGTGCATCCCAACTCCTGTACATGTCCTATCTGATCCATCCTCAATTTCATCATATCTTGGTGAGATTGACCCAGTCTTGTTCTGCAGTTTGAGGGTAGCTTTCATCAGATGGGCATGGTGGTGCACTCCAGAAGGTTGGCTATTCATGCACTTTGGCACTGTGCTAAGCAATTTTTGGATGGGTTTTCTTTGTTTGTTTGTTTGATGTGTTGTTGTTTGTTTTTCTGTACCATGTTCTGTGCCTCCTCAGTGGCATTGCACCCATGCCGCTCATTCCAAGCCCGCGTCTACAGCCACAGCCTGGCCCACTGTAACCACGGCACCGGCAATCCACAGGGAGCAGTCAGTGTTGAATTGTCAAGATGCTACCCACCAGAGAAGACACTGTACTGAAGCCGAGTCACTTCTGTGGTGTTCAGTGGTGCCTGTTCTGGTCCAACATATGCAGGACACTGCCGGCAAAGCCCCCTACCGACGACTATAATTGCCCATCTAGCGACAGCCCCCATAAATTTGCCAAAACGGATGACCCCGACGGAATCAAACCAAGGTTGAAACTGAGGTGACCATAAGAGCAGGGCATAAAGGGCCACAGAATTTTAGACTTTTTTTTAAGTGCTGATTGAAGAGAATGATGAAGATGATGCTGTGGATTTCCACTCCAGTCCGAGACTGCATGACAGGGCTGTACTCTGTGATTACTTTCATAATATATCCTGGTGTCAACCAGGCCCTCAAGATATAGGCATCTGTAGTGTTGGTTAGGAAATTAGAACAACACTCTCAGAGACTCATCCGTTTGGTGGATGAAACTCGATTGTGTGGTCCTAGTCTTCCCAGCTGAGCTCATAGTAAACTCAACTGTGGGTAGTAGCCTGGCAAATCCCACATGGCTCTGATGGGAATCAAACCCACAACCACCCATCCAGTGTGTCCTGCATGTGCTGGGTCAGATGAGGACAGGCACCATCAGCACCAAGGTGGCTGGGCAGTGTGGAGGGTTGCCTGATGATGAACTGATGTTGTCTGCTCCCTGTGTGGAGGCTGAGATGGGCGACCTCAGATCATGGCTGTGTGTGTGGAGAAGCTGGAATGGTCAGCATGTGAGTGAGGCATGGCTGTGTGTGTGGAGAAGCTGGAATGGTCAGCATGGGCGTGAGGCCATTGCAAGGCTATGGAAGTGGAGTCAGTGCAAAACAAGCAGAAAAAAACTTTGATTTTTCAGTCATTTTCCATGTTCTGTCACTTGCACCAGTCCCACTCACACTTACAGTCACCCAGCATATGCTACCAGAGAAAACTACCTCAGACAAAGAAACTTACGGTTATGCAGACACAGACGTTGGTAAAAGAGGAGGTAGACAGGAATCCTTTGAAAAGAATCCTTTTAAAAACAAATAATTGGGGACATTTTGAACTTCTGAGTCAGAGTGGAGAACGTAGAAATGAAATCAGATGAAAGGTTGCTTTTGGGGGAGATTTGTGGGCATGGGTTGTAGATCTACTGTGACAGCTGTCATTGAGGAAAGGACCTCATGTTTAAGACACGTTCACTTGCTGCTGCAGCTCTGTCAACTTTTGTGGGGTCTCTTGCAGGCCAGGGTATTGCCATAGAGCTGGGAGACAAGGTTGACGTGAAGTACAACGCCATTTACGCCAACCACAAGCATGGGGTGTGGATCCACCAGGAGGCACCGGTCATTGTCCTCGGCAACAGCATCACCAGTAACTATGGACACGGTGTGGTCACCGCCCTCACACCCTCGGTCAGTTGGTCTGTCGGGCAGCGTGTCATCTAGATCTTGGTCGCTATAGTACTGATCCCTTAAAAAATGAGTGACCAACATTTTAGGACAGGAATTCTGTCGTATCAGTGCTCATTGAATAATAAAGATAGGCATGTGGAGAGCACACTTGTCCAGGAAACGAGACACTCGCTTGTTCCTGGTATGAGTTTCATACAGGGAGAGGTTTTCTTTTTATAATCCTTTTACTAACCTGGGATTGCTTACGTAGTCTCCAGACTTGTCCCTTGAAACAATGAAAAAGGGCAGCGTTTCCAGAGAATCCACTTTTCTGTTTCATGTTGCTTGGACAAAAAAAAGTCTGAAGATGAATTTACATACATTGGCATTGACTGGTAGTAAAAACTTCCAAGTTGCTGAGGTGAGTAGGCAGCCCTGTAACCCTTAAATCATTGTCTGATCGCCAGTCGTGGATAAGACAATAAATCAAGATCCCTTGAGCAGCAGGAACCTAGCACACATCAAAGATCCCCCCTCATCAACGAAGGAGTTACCTGTGACTTTATCAGTATGGCTGTACTGAATAAAACCTTTACTTCAGAAGCAGGTGCAGATTCAGCTCAGCTAACTGCAAATGGGTTTTCACCACAGGAGAACTTTGGTGTTGCCTCTTGAACTAAAACCTTGCTTAGAGAAGAACAAATGCACGATGTTGGATCTTGAACCAAATGGTTAGGGAAGAACTAATCATCTTCAAGATCACACAACTAAACCTTGATTCATGAAGTGACACTTTGTGCGGTTAAGAACAGCCCTAAAAATACTGTACAAAATGACGTTTGTGATACACTGACCAAGCGCAGCTCCTGCTGGTCAGAATGTTGATGGTTTGTAATTCTTCTACTCGTTCTCTCAATCCTCTTGAATGCATTTACTTGACTTGAAATAAGACGGAAAGAATGTTAGGGTTATTTTCATGTTGTAGCTTTCCAAAAAAAATGTTTTTTTCTTAATTTAATTTGGAGGCAGGTGCATTCAGTGATTTAAATTGAACTCTTTTTTCCGTTCATTTTTTTTGAGTGGTGTCTCTGTGAGTGTGTACACAGTTGTGTGCGAGAGAGAGGGAGCACTCAATTCAATTTTAATGAGATGTAAACTAGTTTTTGATTGGATAGACTTTTTATTTTGGCTTCCTGTATTTAATCATTCTACATTTTCTTTTTAATCACTTTCATAAACTGACTGAATGAATGTTATTTATTTGCTATTGATTGATATCTATTTTTCTCATGAATTAATTTATTCATTTTGTATGGATGTGTTGTGGTGGTGCAGGTGGAGATTGTGGGGAACGGTATCTATGACAACCAGCAGTGGGGTATCCAGGGCAGCGGCTGCCTGCAGGTGTCGGAGAATGACGTGGTGGGCAACCAGTTTGGAGGCATCATGATGCACCCCAACTCCGTCTGCAAGGTATGGCCTTCCCTCTTTTCTTTCTGTTATTGTCAGTGTCCATGTTGTGGTGTGACACCCATGCCACTCGTGTCTGCGCTGTACACAGCCCTTCACCCAGGCCCAACCTGTGGGAGTGCCACAACCAGCAGTTCACAGGAAGCAATCCATATCAGCTGGCCCAAGGCAACTCACCAGGGGAGACACTGCACTGCTGCGTAGTCTCTCGGTTGATACTCATTGGTGCTTCTTTTGATCTGTTATAGACGAGAATTTCTAAGTCAGGGAGCCAGCATGACTGAACATCTCCCTCCAGAGGGCATTGTATATCCATCCAACAAAATTCGCCAGAGAACTCATAGATACAGACGACTTTGACATAATTTAAAAAAGAAATGCATTTGTCTTATTGTGCTGCAGATCCTGGACAACTGCATTGAGACCATGTCAGGGTCAGGGGTGAAGCTTTTGTCTGATTGTGCTGCAGATCCAGGACAACCGCATTCAGACCATGTCAGGGTCAGGGGTGAAGCTTTTGTCTGATTGTGCTGCAGATCCAGGACAACCGCATTCAGACCATGTCAGGGTCAGGGGTGAAGCTTTTGTCTGATTGTGCTGCAGATCCAGGACAACCGCATTCAGACCATGTCAGGGTCAGGGGTGAAGCTTTTGTCTGATTGTGCTGCAGATCCAGGACAACCGCATTCAGACCATGTCAGGGTCAGGGGTGAAGCTTTTGTCTGATTGTGCTGCAGATCCAGGACAACCGCATTCAGACCATGTCAGGGTCAGGGGTGAAGCTTTTGTCTGATTGTGCTGCAGATCCAGGACAACCGCATTCAGACCATGTCGGGGTCAGGGGTGAAGCTGGTGGACAGTACCAAAGACAGCCTGGTGGAAAGGAACACTGTCTTCCATGGCGACGGCAAGGGGGTGCAGGACCTCAGCCAGCAGGCCGTGCTCCACGACAACAAGGTCATGGCACCAGCACCCCATCCAGACAAAGACTCTGGTGCTTCCCGGTGAGTTTGAGCATAGGATTCAGGTACTGCATAAAGAGGAGGCTTATTGTCAGATCAGCTGGAAGGGTGCTTAGAAGCAGGTCTGAAGCGGATTCAGCTGAGGCCAACTGTGCTGGAAACCCAAGGAGTCAGAGGAATCAGCAATACTTTTGACAGTGGTGACTCCTGTTGGAATATATCGTGATCACTCTAACATGTCTGACACTGTGAATAGGCACTCTGTCCTTGTCAGCAGGGTCCTCATAAGGCCGTAGGTCCAGGTAAGGTATGGAAGTGAATAGGAGTAGGCACATTTGGAATCATAAGACTTTGATGTCTTTGTCCTGTATAGCGATGAAAATAGGTCAGCTGTACACAGTTTCACTTTTCAGTCAAAAGATATATCCAACAAGAAGTATGTAGCCCACACCTGCTTCCTCCTAGGGACTCGTTTTCACAGAAACGAACCTTAACTGCACTTTTCAGTCAAAAGATATATCCAACAAGAAGTATGTAACCCACACCTGCTTCCTCCTAGGGACTCGTTTTCACAGAAACGAACCTTAACTACACTTTTCAGTCAAAAGATATATCCAACAAGAAGTATGTAACCCACACCTGCTTCCTCCTAGGGACTCGTTTTCACAGAAACGAACCTTAACTACACTTTTCAGTCAAAAGATATATCCAACAAGAAGTATGTAACCCACACCTGCTTCCTCCTAGGGACTCGTTTTCACAGAAACGAACCTTAACTACACTTTTCAGTCAAAAGATATATCCAACAAGAAGTATGTAACCCACACCTGCTTCCTCCTAGGGACTCGTTTTCACAGAAACGAACCTTAACTACACTTTTCAGTCAAAAGATATATCCAACAAGAAGTATGTAACCCACACCTGCTTCCTCCTAGGGACTCGTTTTCACAGAAACGAACCTTAACTACACTTTTCAGTCAAAAGATATATCCAACAAGAAGTATGTAACCCACACCTGCTTCCTCCTAGGGACTCGTTTTCACAGAAACGAACCTTAACTACACTTTTCAGTCAAAAGATATATCCAACAAGAAGTATGTAACCCACACCTGCTTCCTCCTAGGGACTCGTTTTCACAGAAACGAACCTTAACTACACTTTTCAGTCAAAAGATATATCCAACAAGAAGTATGTAACCCACACCTGCTTCCTCCTAGGGACTCGTTTTCACAGAAACGAACCTTAACTACACTTTTCAGTCAAAAGATATATCCAACAAGAAGTATGTAACCCACACCTGCTTCCTCCTAGGGACTCGTTTTCACAGAAACGACCTTAACTCACTTTTCAGTCAAAAGATATATCCAACAAGAAGTATGTACCCACACCTGCTTCCTCCTAGGACTCGTTTCACAGAACGAACCTTAACTGCACTTTCAGTCAAAGATATATCCAACAAGAAGTATGTAACCACACCTGCTCCTCCTAGGACTCGTTTTCACAGAAACGAACCTTAACTCACTTTTCAGTCAAAGATATCCAACAAGAAGTATGTACCCACACCTGCTTCCTCCTAGGGACTCGTTTTCACAGAAACGAACCTTAACTCACTTTTCAGTCAAAGATATATCCAACAGAAGTATGTAACCCACACTGCTTCCTCCTAGGGACTCGTTTTCACAGAAACGAACCTTAACTCACTTTTCAGTCAAAGATATATCAACAAGAAGTATGTAACCCACACCTGCTTCCTCCTAGGACTCGTTTTCACAGAAACGAACCTTAACTCACTTTCAGTCAAAAGTATATCCACAAGAAGTGTAACCACACCCGCTTCCTCCTGGGACTCGTTTTCACAGAACGAACTTAACTCACTTTTCAGTCAAAAGTATATCCAACAAGAGTATGTACCACACTGCTTCCTCCTAGGGACTCGTTTCACAGAAAGAACTTAACTCACTTTTCAGTCAAAAGTTATCAACAAGAAGTATGTAACCCACACTGCTTCCTCCTAGGGACTGTTTTCACAACGAACCTTAACTCACTTTTCAGTCAAAAGATATTCAACAAGAAGTGTAACCCCTAGGGACTCGTTTTCACAGAAACGAACCTTAACTACACTTTTCAGTCAAAAGATATATCCAACAAGAAGTATGTAACCCACCCTGCTTCCTCCTAGGGACTGTTTTCACAGAAACGAACCTTAACTACACTTTTCAGTCAAAAGATATATCCAACAAGAAGTATGTAACCCACACCTGCTTCCTCCTAGGGACTCGTTTTCACAGAAACGGGGGGGGGGGGGGGGGGGGGGGGGGGGGGGGGGGGGGGGGGGGGGGGGGGGGGGGGGCCCCCCCCCCCCCCCCCCCCCCCCCCCCCCCCCCCCCCCCCCCCCCCCCCCCCCCCCCCCCCCCCCCCCCCCCCCCCCCCCCCCCCCCCCCCCCCCCCCCCCCCCCCCCCCCCCCCACCTGCTTCCTCCTAGGGACTCGTTTTCACAGAAACGAACCTTAACTACACTTTTCAGTCAAAAGATATATCCAACAAGAAGTATGTAACCCACACCTGCTTCCTCCTAGGGACTCGTTTTCACAGAACGAACCTTAACTACACTTTTCAGTCAAAAGATATATCCAACAAGAAGTATGTAACCCACACCTGCTTCCTCCTAGGGACTCGTTTTCACAGAAACGAACCTTAACTCACTTTTCAGTCAAAAGATATATCCAACAAGAAGTATGTAACCCACACCTGCTTCCTCCTAGGGACTCGTTTTCACAGAAACGAACCTTAACTACACTTTTCAGTCAAAAGATATATCCAACAAGAAGTATGTAACCCACACCTGCTTCCTCCTAGGGACTCGTTTTCACAGAAACGAACCTTAACTACACTTTTCAGTCAAAAGATATATCCAACAAGAAGTATGTAACCCACACCTGCTTCCTCTAGGGACTCGTTTTCCACAGAAACGAACCTTAACTGCACTTTTCAGTCAAAAGATATATCCAACAAGAAGTATGTAACCCACACCTGCTTCCTCCTAGGACTCGTTTTCACAGAAACGAACCTTAACTGCACTTTTCAGTCAAAAGATATATCCAACAAGAAGTATGTAACCCACACCTGCTTCCTCCTAGGGACTCGTTTTCACAGAAACGAACCTTAACTGCACTTTTCAGTCAAAGATATATCCAACAAGAAGTATGTAACCCACACCTGCTTCCTCCTAGGGACTCGTTTTCACAGAAACGAACCTTAACTGCATTTTCAGTCAAGAAATCCAACAAGAAGTATGTAAACCACACTGCTTCCTCCTAGGACTCGTTTTCACAGAAACGAACCTTAACTCACTTCAGTCAAAGATTATCCACAAGAGTATGTAACCCACCACTGCTTCCTCCTAGGGACTCGTTTTCACAGAAACGAACCTTAACTACAACACTAAAATGGCACATACTTAACCCTAGAGTGCCTTAAGCCGTCAGCTGACGCCGCATTAAAAATGCTTTCCCAGTGCCTTGAGCCGTCCACTGACGTCTTGCATTTTTTCTTGAATTTTCATTCGTTACTATTTCTATCAACGACTTAATAGATGTGAGTAGTAAGCCTTATATGTCTGTAGTATTAAAATGATATGTAAATGACCACACGTGAGGGGAAAGCCCATTTATTCTCATCACTGACTGGATGACCAGCCAGCACTTCGTCTCGCTTGCAAAGATGGCGGCGCAACCTTCGACAAGCGCAGCGACCAAATCAACGTATTTACACAGCTGAGCAGGCTCTGCTAATGATTTTTTGACAAAGACAATAATCTTTTATTCAACGACTCACTCGAGCATGAAGGTGAGATGATGATAGTGATGGAATTGCCGACCATATTCGTCAGTTATTGAGTCGGGCTGTGTGACCTCAGTGTGTGTTCAGCTGACTGCGTCGAGCGAGCCAGCCTAGTGTGTACTCTGCACTGCGTGCCAGTGGTCAGTGACATGATAGTCAGCGCGAGAGGGGAGCGCTGCCTGCTCGCGGCGTGGCACGGGGCAGAGGGAAAGGTAGGGTAAGAGGAGCAGTGAAAGAGAGGGTTGAAGTCCAGCAAGGGGGCGTGGTGGGGAGAGGGGGACGTGGTCATGGACTGACCTGTCTGCTTAGAGTGTGAGCGTCTTGATAGACTTCTAAACTGTTTTACCTTCATTTACAGGTGTAGTGTGACAATACAAACTTTATTTTCAACTTTTTTGCTTTGTGTTCTTGCTTGGATGTGAAGATGTAGTTGTAAATACATATGTTTTTGATCGTGCAAAAAAATCTGTCCAAATCTAAATGCCTAAATACTTTTTTATTATCAAAATTAAAACAAAAGAAGCCCAGATTCAAAATCTTCATTCAATTTCCTTCAAAAATTATATATATTTCATTTTTATATCTTTTGTAGTTTCTGAGCTAGAATTTTTTGTTAATTATTACCCCCAAATCATTAGATTTCCCTGGCACTGGGAAAGCCTTTGTTTGTAATATTTTCAGGCAGTGAACGGGTTAAACTGTTGAAAGAAAAGAAAAAACAATGAAGAAAAGAAGAAAAAAAGAAGCAAAGCAGACGAATCTTGTCAGCAACGATCAGAAGGGCAGGGAAGCAAAGGGAGATGATTCTGATTAACGTGCGCATGCTTGCTAGTCTCCTCCGATTCCCCTCGTGGGTGTACGCAAAACTGTTGGCGCCAAAGCAATCCTGTGAATCTTACCCCTGTGCCACCTCACAGGTGAAGAAAAGCAGGCTGCCTCTTTGGCTGCATCTTGGCATGTAGTATTTGAAAGGGTGGTGTTGTTTGCGGGCATCTAAACATGAAGGTCTGTGTGTCTGGTGGGCCAAGTGTGACTTTTTACTTTACTTAACTCTCCTGACTGCAGAAGAAGTGGTGTCTACTCACAGTTGGCACAAACTGCCTGAAAACTGACGACACAAGAGCCCCACGACTGCTTAGAGGTATCTTCCAGGGTAAACAGGTCTGGTAATGTTGAAACCTTGCAAGATGTGCAGAACAATATGGTCTGTACACACACACACACACACACACACACACACACACACATCAAACACACACACACACACACACACACACACATACACACACACAGAGGCGGTCAGTTCTCTTTAGGCAGTAGGCCTGATCAAGATGCTCCACATAGAGTGACACTGTTAGTCAGGTAGACTGGATCGATGAGAAGATACATGGAACCACGGCAGTGTGATTTGTGGAGGTTGACCTCATGATGTGGATCAGAAAATGTTCCAATAGATCCTTCCTGGCAGTATGATTTGTGGAGGCTGACCTCATGATGTGGATCTGAAGATCTTCCAATAGATCCTTTCTGGCAGTGTGATTTGTGGAGGCTGACCTCATAATGTGGATCAGAAAATGTTCCTATAGATCCTTCCTGGCAGTGTGATTTGTGGAGGCTGACATGATGTGGATCCCAAAATGTTCCAATAGATCCTTCCTGGCAGTGTGATTTGTGGAGGCTGACCTCATGATGTGGATCCCAAAATGTTCCAATAGATCCTTCCTGGCAGTGTGATTTGTGGAGGCTGACCTCATGATGTGGATCACAAAATGTTCCAATAGATCCTTCCTGGCAGTGTGATTTGTGGAGGCTGACCTCATGATGTGGATCACAAAATGTTCCAATAGATCCTTCCTGGCAGTGTGATTTGTGGAGGCTGACCTCATGATGTGGATCCCAAAATGTTCCAATAGATCCTTCCTGGCAGTGTGATTTGTGGAGGCTGACCTCATAATGTGGATCACAAAATGTTCCAATAGATCCTTCCTGGCAGTGTGATTTGTGGAGGCTGACCTCATAATGTGGATCACAAAATGTTTGAATAGATCCTTCCTGGCAGTGTGATTTGTGGAGGCTGACCTCATAATGTGGATCACAAAATGTTTGAATAGATCCTTCCTGGCAGTGTGATTTGTGGAGGCTGACCTCTTGATGTGGATCACAAAATGTTCCAATAGATCCTTCCTGGCAGTGTGATTTGTGGAGGCTGACCTCATAATGTGGATCAGAAGATCTTCCAGTAGATCCTTCCTGGCAGTGTGATTTGTGGAGGCTGACCTCATGACGTGGAGCAGAAAATGTTCCAATAAATCCTTCCTGGCAATGTGATTTGTGGAGGCTGATCTCATGACGTGGATCACAAAATGTTTGAATAGATCCTTCCTGGCAGTGTGATTTGTGGATGTTGACCTCATGATGTGGATCACAAAATGTTTGAATAGATCCTTCCTGGCAGTGTGATTTGTGGAGGTTGACCTCATGATGTGGATCACAAAATGTTCCAATAGATCCTTCCTGGCAAGCCCTCTGGCTGAGATTCCACTTGTTCCAGAATTGCCAGACCCACCCCTTCCTCCCACAGTTGTCATGTGTGAATATGCATTTCTGTTTTTCAGTGACTCTGTTTCCCACCTACCTCCTCCTTCTCCTGCTTCTGCACCTTTCCTCTGCCTCTCCATTTCTTCCTCCACTCCTCCTTCCCCCTCCTTCCCCCCTACACCCCCTCCCTTCTCTATCTCTCACATCCATGTGGAGACACACATGCACACACTTTTTTTTAGAATTAACCCTAAGGAGCCTAAACTATCTTAGAATTGAATATTCACATGTGCATTATACGCTTCTTTTAATTCTCTAATCGTATTGATGACCATTTTTGTAATGGTGATTTAATGCAAGACAGAAGTATTCTATAACCTATTCTCTGCCACCCTGCCCTAGTCCTTTGTTGTGGAGTTAACTGTCTACCTGCCACACGCTGTAATGTTGGCCAGCCTGGATGCAGCTGTGTTATGCGCTGACTGACTTAACCAAAGCATCATTTTTCATTTCACCTTTCAGATATTGATAGAAATGCCTGGTCTAAAACACTTTCATTATTAAAAAAATCAAAAAAAACTTCCATGTTGCAAACTGACTTTCTCCACCTCAAACTGGATGAATGGATTTGCTCAGTGAACATGTGAAAAATGGCACACCTGGGAAACAAAAGAAAAGAGTGCCACCATCCACAACTGACACAGACAGGCATAACGAAATGCCAGGTGTCGTATTTTTTTTTTTTGCTTTCCCAACCTCTACGCCACCTCAGAACCACGCCGCACATTCCGATACCCCGTCCACAGCCACAGCCCGGTAGGCCCCGCCGCAGCCCTGGCACCAGCAATCCACAGGGAGCGGTCAGTGTCAAGTTGTCAAGAGGCAACCCACCGGAGAAACACTGCACTGCTGCCGAGTCACTGGTGGTGTTCAGTGGTGCCTGTTCTGAACTAACATACGCAGGACACCACCTACTAAGCCCCCTACTGACAACAATAATTGTTTAGTCGCGGAACCTGAGTGAGTGAGCTCTCCCTCCGGAGGGCGCCACCACGTCCATCCAACAACAGCCCCCATGGACTCGTGGATACCGGTGACCCGACAGAACCAAACCAAGGCCACATTGAAATTGAGGTCACCATGAGAGCAGGGCATGAAGGGCCACAGAATTTGAGACATTTTTTTAATGCTGATTGATGAGAATGAGGATGATTAAGATGATGCTACGGATTTCCATTTCGGTCTGAGACTACATGACAGGGCTGTACTCTATGCTTCCTTTCATAATATATCCCGGCGTCAACCAGGCCCGAGAGATACAGGCACCTGCAGTGTTGGTCAGGAAATTTGAACAACACTCAGAAACGCATCCATTAAGTGAATGAAACTCGACTGTGTGGTCCCAGTCTTCCCAACTGAGTTCGCAGCAAACTCAACTCTGGGTTGGGGCAGAAAAACCCACATGACTCTGATGGGATTCGAACCCACAACCTCCCAGCCGGGAGTCCGCGACGCTAACCACTTCGCCACGGCGGCTGGTCTGTTTTCCTGTCTCTGATGAAAGGGAACAGAAAGGGAGTGAAAAGTTAAGACCCCTTCTGGTCGACAGCCGTCACCTTTGCGGTTCTTGTGCAAGTCAACTGATGACATTGACACAGTTTACTACACTGTCAGCCTTGGGAGCCAGTGACAGTGTGAGTGTTGGGACAATTTCAGCATGATCACCAACATGTTTGTGTACGTAACTGTTGTCATCTTTTTTTTAGGTTTGTTAATACATTGGTCTCCTCTACGTTTTCAGACACAGGCTCAGTAAGGAGGGCAGTGGCTTCAACAAGACCCTCTTCTTGCGAGACCCACCTCCCCGTCCAGCCATTCAGCCCCCTCCCCCTCCCTCCGTCCTGCCAGCACACAATATCACCATGGTCACCAAGGTCATGGTGCCTTCCGGTGACACCTGTCAGCAAGGAAGCAAACTCTGCCACATTCTGTGACTGGTCATGGTTTTTATTGGGAGGAGGAAATCTGTCTGTGCTTCTCTCCCATTGTTAATTGATCATGGTCATGTGATCTCCTATCTGTTGCTGTCTCTCTCTTTCTATGATACATGATTATAAATGACTTTTTTTTTTTCTGGAGAAAAGACAAACCGAATGAAATCAGGGAAATTAAGTGTGATTGGTTTTGTGTGTACATGGTTTTCAGTGGTACCTGGTTCTCCCCAAACCCATCAGCAGTAGCTGAAGGGAATAATAAAATTGCTTACAGGGATGAAATCAGGATTTTTTGGGGGTACCATTTTTATGTTTTGTAGATAGGAGAGGCAACAGAATGCGAAAGAGAATCGGAGCGGTTAGTTTGATTACATTATGCTGCCAGCACTGTTGCAAATCATGCAGGATCAGGAGCTGGTAATCTCGATGTGACCACATTTTCCTATCAGTCCTTTTCTCTTTGGAAAGGTGTGTGTGCGTGTGTGTGCATGCATGCGTGCGCACGTCGTTTTAGTCAGTGAGAGACGTAAGAAAGAATGGCATTTGGCAATGCTTTTCTTTGACTGTCATGCTTGACAAAAGCTGAATTATCATTTGTGCCAAACGCTGCATGTTGATTACATTCTCATTCATATTTAAACTAAAAACTCTGTTCAGACCAGGATGTAATCTGTTTGAAATATAATTATTTTCAAATATTTGTGGAAACGGGGCTTCAGATCTTTATATCAAACCAACAGGCAAACGCCACACCGTGTGTGGACCATTCACAAGAGAGGTTACAGTTCTTGGTGAATCATATAGCCTGAGACAACTGTAAATAAAACAAAGCATGAAAGAAGACAGAGACAGCTGGAACAACTCTTTTTTTTTCACCTTTTTTTTTTTTTAATCATTTTCTGTCCATGTATTATCACCTTACTTATTTATGCAAATGATATGAATGTTGCTTTTAAAGGATTGAAATCAGAAAGAAAATCATTTTGTATGCTGCTGTTTCTTCGTTGTCTTCTTCACTGTACTTGGAAGAGAAAGATCCCCTCCCTTGGTGAACACTTGGTAAGGAATTTCATGCTCACAAAGCATTTTCCCGTCCTGTCCTGATAAGAGCAAAGAAGCTGTATAGTGGGTAGTAGCTATGATCTTTTTTCTTCACAGTTGCCTGGCAGATCATTATGAGATGAACTTTTATTCTGATTTTTTTTTAAAGTTACGGTAATATTGATGCAGCATTTTCAGTGAAATGCATTTTGTCAGGCAATAAACCTCCTGATAACCACCCTCTCCTGTTAAAGACTGGATTTTCTGGAACCCCCCCCCCCCCCCCCAGATTCATTCCCCATTAAAGAGCTTTAAAAAGTATGTGGGTGTGAACTTTTTTTCTTTTTGTCTTTGTACTAGAATTACCTCCACCAACGACTCCCTATATTTAAAGACGTTTCTTCTGGAATATTGTTGGTCTACATTAGAGAGCCCTCGATCAAATAAGCCTCTATACAGACCCTGGCCATGTAAAGACTTAGCTGTCAGTACAGACCCTGGCCATGTAAAGACTTAGCTGTCAATACAGACCCTGGCCATGTAAAGACTTGGTAACACTTGTTTTCCAGGAGCAGTCCATTGGTCTTTGTTCTGATTTCACTTCTCAGTACACAGTCCTCCAATGAAAGAGCCATTGTTGAAGGAGCTTGGCTTCCCATGTGCTCCGACATTGGAGATGCCGCGTTTTCTTGTGAAGGCATTTGACCCGTGTTGTTTATGTTTGGTTCACTGTGATGCTCATATCAGATGCCTCAGGTACCAGGAGGAAGGCAAGATTCATTGCTTGAGGAGAAGCGTGAGCGCATGTGTGTGTGCATTTAGTTGTGTGTGCGCATGTGTATTTTAGGGTATGCTTATGTACATGAGAACCTACTGAAATAGAATATGATACTGTTGTGTTGGCATCAGAGCACGGTTAGTGTGTGTGTGGGTGTACGTGAGTGTGTGTATGCATGCATGTGGATGTGCATGTGTGCAGAATTGTTTGAATAACGTGAGGAGTTGTGTGCTAATCTTCAGAAGAAGACTGTGCGGCCTCTGTCTTTATGCTGCATGAGAGGGATTGCATTTCTTGCTTTGTTGTCCATTTCAGAGGACATTCCGCAGAATAACTAAATGACTCTCAGTCTTGTCTCATACTGCTGGGCAGATGTGTTGGAGGAAAACGCTGGAAGGAAATATGTCTAAAGCCTCTGAATTGAAAAAAACTAAAAAGTATTGACAGAAAACGTAGTAATTCCAGTTGTGTGCACTTCCCATGAAATTGTTTCTTTTTGTCAAAGATTCGATGTTGGATTTTGATTTGGTAATTGCCTAACATACTTTCAACAAGCATCTACACACCAGTCAACTGGATTATGTGAGTCAGTCTACTGAATGTGTATATTTGTTGTATTTTAGGAGAATTTGAGAGACCCCTTTTCAGTTTCTTGCGTACCTCATTATAGTTCATGTTAATTATGATTTTAATTAGACATGTGGTGCTTCATAATTCTTTTTGTTATTTGCATGATGATGATTATGTTATTCTTGTATTGCTCTATTATCATCATTATTCTGATGGTACTGGTTGCAATTTTGATTGTGTTTAGTGTTCTTGTGCTGAAATTGTTTGTGATTATGGTCATATTTGCTCTTATTATTCTTACAGCTTTCATCACCAACATTTTTTTACAAAGTTTCTTTGTGCGGCTTTGTCTCTGTGAGAGATGAATGATACATGGCATTTATAAGAAGGGTGGCATTCATGGAGCAAACCGCTGGTCATGCCAAAGTCTCTTGCATTTAGAGGCCCATTTGTCTCCAGTGTAGAATTACAGCATCCATTAACAGTGTAAGCTGTGATAATCAATGTATGTAGGAAAGGAATTCTTCTGCGAGACAGGGAGATATTGATCTACATAAACAAGGAAAGTAACTCCCAACAGTTAAGCAGTTAAAGGAACATAACTCCAAAATACAACTGTAATGCAAATTGATGTGTATTTTTGTACTTCTTCAGCTGTTGTTGCTGCATGCCTATGCCAAGTCGGGGTAACTTCTCATTTTGCGAAGTTTCCACATAAGATTGGAGTACCTCTAGTCTAACAAAAAAACAAACGGGTACTACCAGATTCCAGCCAAGGGATAAGAAAAAAAATCCCTGCTCTTCTAAGGGGCTCCACAGGGTTTGCTCCTCTTCCCCTAGAAAAATGTTCTCACTAGCTATTGCAGGGGCGGGATTTTTCCTCGGATCCACGGATTTCCGCGGTAGATCCTTGTTCATTCCACATAACAGCATGTCAGTTCCACGGGAGCAATCTGTGATTCATGTCTTCAAAAACATTGGGTGTCATTTATCCACAAACTATTTGAAATTCTTAAACGGCTTGGTTTCGCAGTTAACTTGGTAACTTTCTCCTGCCGGTTTTGCGATTTTCAAAATGGCAACACATTGAAGAGATATGGTTTCACGCAGAGAAAATGTTTCCTGCAACAGTTCTTTGAAGAACAAGTGGAAGTGGGACTGGTTGGAGAGTAAGGTGGATGATGATGAAGTGATAGGCCAGTTCAACTTGGACCAAGTGTAGATGAGAGGAGTTCCTTTTCAACCTAATGGCACACAAAATTAATGTAAGATGTCCAGCTCCACACTTGGGAGCTGGACATCTTACATTAATTTTGTGTGCCATTAGGTTGAAAAGGAACTCCTCTCATCTACACTTGGTCCAAGTTGTGAAAGACAGTAAGTATAGCTGATTTTTATAGCTTTTTGTGTGAAAAAAAATGTTGGCTTTTTTCCTTTAAAATTTATTAATTTCAGTCTCAAAGTGCACCAGAATGCACAGAATTGAATGTAGCAACTCAAAATTTTCCGGGGAGGGGGGGGGGGGGGGGGGGCATGCCCCCGGATCCCCCTAGATTGTTTCCTCTATTTTCCTTTATGGGGAGTCCCACCCCTGTATTGCTATGGTGCAGTCTGACCCAAATGGGAGCTTGGAGTGGTGCATGGTCCACCTGGCAGTCCAGCTGTTACTAGCAGCGTTTGTTCCAACAGCTCCTGTCCATAGCCTCACCTGTACAGCATCTTGTCCACATGAGCCTGGTGTTACTTGGCCTTTAGCTGCATGAACAGAACAGCGCCTGCCCAATCGGTAAAGAAGGTGACAGGAGATTTCATGATGTCCGGCTTTTCCGCTCGCACTCCAACAAAGTGACCAGTGTTGTGCAGAGTCCACTGCCGCATTTGTTTTTGTTTTGTTTTGTTTTCTTCCTGATTTTTTGTGTGTGTGTGTTTTTTTGATGATTTTTTTAAAAAATGGTTGGTTTTACCTTTTGCTGAAATCCACTAATACCCAGTGGGATTCCTTGTAACATGTGTGTAGTAGAATTGTCTTTGTAACATGTGTGTAGTAGAATTGTCATTGCAACATGTGTGTAGTAGAATTGTCATTGTAACATGTGTGTAGTAGAATTGTCATTGTAACATGTGTGTAGTAGAATTGCCATTGATTGATTGACAAAAAGTTTTCTTCTTTTTTTCATTATTGAACGTGCTTACTGTTTAAGGTTCATACCCTTTGCTGGTGTAAAGTGTTGTAACTGTAACCGTATTCCATTTAGTACTTCACATTATTACAGTATACTAATCTCTAGCTGTTTGGTCATGTGTATCAGAGATCAGTTTTTCACTTTCGTTACTTTCACCGTTGTGGACCTTCCATTACCCAGCACCCCCTAGCAAGTTGCTTCATTGTGAAACAGTGTGATGAGTGGATACTTAGGTGGCATTTTGTTTTCTGATCACTGTGTTGACTGGGGTTACAAAACATGTAACGGCATGTGTCGTGGGATACAGGCATCGCAGCTAGCCTCGTCCGTTTGTAGAGGGAGAGGAAGTGACGCTGAAAAAGGCAAGCATTTACCATCACAGCTGTGAAAACACAAAGACACTGAGGCTTCCGCATCCACATGCACACACATTGACATACAGACGCATGCATACGTGTGCACACACATTGACATACAGACGCATGCATACATGCACACACACATTGACATACAGACACATACATACATGCGCATACAATTGTGCTGACTGAAACATTTGCGATCATATTCCCTTTGTTGAACTGATGGGTAAACAGAGTTACACACACAACAACACACACACACACACACTTGCATAAACAAAAAGCTGATAACAGTTTTAGACTATGCACTACCTAAAACGTCTATCCTCGAATGAAAGTTTGGAGTTTTTGAGGTTTCATTTTTTTTGTATTTACCGTAAAGTGTTGGTAAGCAAAATCATAAAACAACAAAGAGCAAGTACTCTTGTGAACAGACTCCAACAAAGCACTGGCTGGATGATTTCAATAGTGCTCAGCAACAATGTTTGTCATGATGGGTTTTTTTTTATGTTTAGTTAGTATCTGGATGAGAATGAGATGTTTTTGTCTAAACATGTACACTTGTCTGTGATACACTTGGGTCTGCATGTATCACAGAATACTCCATTGGTGTTCTTTTGGTTGTTGTTGTTGTTGTTGATTTTTGTTTTGTTTTGCATCGTTTCTTGGTTCACCCTAAGGGACTGATTTCGTGAAATTCCACTTTTTATATCATGTTGTCCATATCATGCCCTGTGTGTAGTAAACGAGAGTGAACTGCGATCATTACAGTTTTGGAAAGCCTTGTCTTGATCAGTCGAGTCATGGATAAACTTCATTTTGATCCGTTAAGTTACAGGTAGGCTTGATCTTATTCAGTTGAATCATGGACAGGCTCCACTGTGATCCGTCAAACGTAGGACTGGCTTAATTTGATCACGTGAATAGGCTTCATTTTTATCATCCCAAGTTAGGGATGGATTTAATTTTTATTAGATGAGTTATGGATAGGCTTATAATTTTGATCGGTTTACTCAAAGGGTAGGGATTCTCAGCTGTTTATTAACAACAGTGTAACTGTTTGCTCCCAACCTTTCTGGAGCTGTGAAGTGCTTGTGGAGGGTTCATGTTGTCATTGTCCCTACTCCCCCTGAAGATGATGAATCAGGCGAGGTATCTGGCCTGCTGTGCTCTTCCTAGTCTTGTCTTTCTTAAGGATGTCAAGTGTTGAACCATGGAGATAGGTTGAAGAATGGTAAGTATTTGTCAAGGGAAGCTACTCAAGACAATGTTTTCAGATTGGCCTATGGCTGTGTGAATCCCATCTCTGCCTCATCTCTGATAAACCCACATAGATTGTGCGCCCATTTGCTGTTAAAACATTTGGCCCTCAGACCAGGTGAACAGCAACTTTTTCAGTCCTTTGAAAATATTTCCTGTGATTCGCCGAGAGTTGTGTGCGTTGTTTTGTAATACAGGTGAGACAACTTTTGTTTCATTTTAGTGTGTTTTTGTTGTTGTTGTTTTTGAAATAAAAGTACAAAGCAAAGCTGTATCAACATGTGATTATAGTAATAAATCAATCATGAAGTTAAGCTGAAAAACAACTAAAAGGACAACAACAACAAAAGACGAGGGATAAGTAATCAAATCGAAACACAATTAAGAGCTATCTAAACAATACATGGATACTGTGGTCTGTTGATTTATGCATTCAGTTGTACCACTTGTACACTCCAACGTGCATGTACACACCAAATAAGCATGCATGAATATACCAGGTTCAAATGTTATCACGGTGGGTTTTTTGTGTGTGTGCTGTTCCATTTTTTAAAGTGTTTATACATATATGTATATATCTTTTTTTTTTTAAACAAATGACTCTGTTCATGTTCTGAGCTTCCTTTGCTCATTTTAAACTGGGTTTTTTTTTATTATTTATTTTTTTTTTTTAATGTAAAATAAATTACTTCGGCGGTGAATGACAGCGGTACGCATTTTACGCATTTAACCTGTTTTCATGTGTTGCTCTTCACAGCAACAATCTTCAACATTGACACGTTCTGATGGCTGTCTGTTTTAAGTGTTGGCACCGTTTTACAGCACTCCAGATTGTCAGCATCATTTGTGTTGCCGTTTTTGTTTTTTTAACACATTGTGTTCCTGCACTGCAGAGTGTATGACTGCTGACAGCAGGGATGGCTGGGCGATGCTCACATGGCACGTGGTCAGTGTCAGATGCCTAGCTTCTCCCGGCCTCTTTCAAAAGCAGGAGAGTCCGAGAGTAAGGTGGGAGAGGGGTGGGGGGAGGGGAGGGGAGGGGTGTGTGTGTGTGTGTGTGTGTGAGAATCGAAACAGAATCTTCTTTGCAAGACAGTTTACTAGACTGGTGCTTTGCTTGCTCTTTCTCTCTCTCTCTCTCTCTCTCTCTCTCTCTCTCTCTTTTATTTTGGTTTTTAAGCCACATTGGCATGTTATACTGCAATTACCCAGTTGCTGTGGAAAGACGGATAGACTGACAGACAGACGGACAGCACCGAGAGTGACAGCTTTTCTTCGCAAAACTAGTGACTGAACTTACTGGACTGGTGCTTGGTGACTTTTTCAACTTTGCATTCCATTGGCAAGGTTTTACTGCATCAAGTTAGTCGCTTGAGTGAGGAGGAGGGGAGGGAGAGAGAGGGAAGGGGGCAGGTGAGGGGCTGCGAGAGGGAGGTTGGGGGGAAGGGTAGGGAGTGAGACGGTGATAGGGAGAAGGAGAAACAGAGGCAGTTTAAGAGGTCCGCCAGCTTTTCTTTGCAAGAGACTTATGTGTGGATGAACAACTGACTCCAAGATTGAGAAAAATTTTAAATCTCCCTCTCTCTCTCTCTCTCTCTGTCTCTCTCTCTCTCCCCCCCACCCACCCCCCTCCCTGCTGCGTCTCGCATATATACTCAAACACACACAGGTAGAGAGAGAGAGAGATACAATTTCCAGATATGTAGACAAAGATAGATGTGGGGGATGCAGGAACAGTAGTTTAAGGGGAGAGATGCATACATATGTGAGAGAGATTAAACAGACTGGGGGACTGTCATGTATATGTGAATATCCCACCACCATCCCTGTTCCAAAATATCACAAACGTCCTGCCGTGGGTGTCTGCAATATTCGCACTGAATGATCGCAAGTCATTGAACGAGTCTGACGGCTGTTTTGAGTGGTTTGAAATTGTTGAAATCCTGTTGAGAGGTAATGGCTGTTTGTTGTCAATACATGTACCAGAATAAACTGTGATAATCATGAGTTCATTTTTGTGATGATTCAAACACTTGATCTCCTGCATGCTTTGCTAAAATTGTGGTTGTTTAGAAATCTGCACCATTTATTGAAAAAAAAAAAAGCTTGTACAGATTGTTATGATATGAATACTGACTTAATGGTATTAATGATAATAAAAATAGTGATTGCTGCTAGTGGTGACTGAATTATCAGTTGTTGGTGATTGTTATTGGTTTTAACAGAGTTAACAAGGGTGTGTAGCATTTGCATACATGATAAATGTAATCGTCACTGAAGACATACAGACGGCGAATAAGTTTCGGTGTGTGTGTTCAATGGAGATATTAGTACGACAGCCATGTCAACCATGACAGTGATGCTTGGTAAATAACTGATGATTTGTGTGGTCAGGGCAGTATGAAAATGTGTCCCATGCTGGCATGAAGGTGTTCACACAGGTGAAGGACAACACAACACTTCTCAAGTCTCCAGGTAGAAAGATACACTGTCGTCACAGAGGAAATGTATTATGTATTTGTTATTCACCTTGAACCGTCATGTCTTCTGGCAGTGTGAAGATGTGTTGTCAGCTGGTGCGGAATTCAGCCACCTGTGTGTGTGTGTGTTTTCAGTCTGCTGCCCTGGAGCGGGCCGTGTGTGTCCAGCAGAGTTCTACTGAATCTGACACTGAGGACGTTCCAAGACATGAGTGGAATTTTCGTTTCCTTTCAAGCTCAGCTCTGAGATCATGAATGCTTCTCCACCCCCTTCCGTTTGTCAACGTAAAACATAGGTGAAAATACAACACAGGTGAAAAGACAACACAGGTGAAAACCCTATTGTGTATCAGTCGAGCAGCTATTGTAAGCATTCACACTGGTGGATTTTGATTTTTCATCAATTTTTTGTTTGTGAACTTAGGACTGACAAAAAAAAAAAAAAAAAAGAAAAAAGATTGCTTACTGTTCCCTGTGGATTCCATTCTAGCATGTATCGGTTATGAACAGATTTGTTTCTTTTCAACCAGTTCTGTAAATGAGTTGAAAGCTCTGAGTGCATTTTTGTGTTGTGTGTTGCATTAACGATTTCAAACATGTAATGACGGTTGTGATTGTGATTATAAAATGACAACAATCGCCAAGTTGAGATAGAAAATCAGTTGTTACCAGCCACCATGGCGAAGTGGTTAGCGCCGTGGACTCCCGGCTGGGAGGTCGTGGGTTCGATTCCCATCAGAGTCATGTGGGATTTTTCTGCCCCGACCGGCTCCTACCCAGAGTTGAGTTTGCTGCGGACTCAGTTGGGAAGACTGGGACCACACAGTCGAGTTTCATCCTCTTAGTGGATGTGTCTTTGAGAGTGTTGCTCAAATTTCCTGACCAACACTGCAGGTGCCTGTATCTCTTGGGCCTGGTTGATGCAGGGACATATGAAAGGAAGCCCTGTCATGCAGTCTCAGACTGGAATGGAAATCCGTAGCATCATCTTCATTATCCCCATTGTCATCGATCAGCATTAAAAACAGTCTCAAATTCCGTGGCCCTTCATGCCCTGCTCTCATGGTGACCTCAGTTTCGATGTCCTCTCCACATCTGTGGCCTTGGTTTGGTTCTGTCAGGATCACCGGTATCAGCGAGTCCATGGGGATTGTTGTTGGACCAGGTGGCGCCCTCCGGAGGGAGAGCTCACTTATGCCGGCTCCGCGACTAAGCAATTATTGTCATCAGTAGGGGGGTTAGTAGGTGGTGTCCTGCGTATGTTGGATCAGAACAGGTGCCACTGAACACCACCGAAGTGACTCGGCAGCAGTGCAGTGTCTCCTCCAGTGGGTTGCCACCCGATGACTTAATCTTGACTGCTCCCTGTGGGTTGCCGTTGCCGGGGCTGCGGCGGGACTGACCGAGCTGTGGCTGTGGACAGGGTGTCGGAATGAGCGGCATGGGTGCACTGCCACTGAGGTGGCACAGAAGATGGGACAGCAAAAAAGAAAAGAAAAAAGAAAGAAAACCAGTTGTTTTTATTGGAGTAAGAGGATGATTGCAACAGCTGCTGTGTATTAGAGATAGAAAAGACTTTTTGTTCTTAACCAAGCTTATTTAGATCTAGTTGGAAAGTGAGGCGAGTGCTGGTGGAAACCTAAACAAATTTGAAAAATAATTTATAAGGCTCCGCACAAAAATGTAGACAAACAAATCACAAGACAAAACATGACGCGTTTAGACCTCTTAGGTCTTCTTCAGGCAAGATACACAACACTCAGGACGACGAAAATGAACGAACAATCACTTAGCCTATCTTCATCCAATTCAACGCCCATCTTGAGTCGAACTGGATGAAGAGAAGTGATTGCTCGTTCATTTTCGTTGTCCCGAGTGTTGTGTATCTTGTCTGAAGAAGACCTAAGAGGTTGAAACGTGTCATGTTTTGTCTTGCGATTCATTTGTCTACGTTTTGGGGCGGAGCTTTATAAAATATTTTCAAACAAGTTTATTTACTTGAAATTTTCACCGTCATGTTTTGTTGTTGCGATTAAATAGATTATAACCAGACACACACACTCTCTCTCTCTCTCTCTCTCTCTGTCTCTCACTCACTCTCTCTCTCTCTCTCTCTCGCACATGAATCTTAACTCGGACACACACATACATACAAGCAACACACACACACACACACACACACACATGCACACACACACACCTTCCCCTTTACAGTCTAAAATTACTTTAGAACAACAGACATTGAATTTAAAGAACGAACAAGCACAAATGCTGATGTGAGTGTATGTTCTATCATGCGTGCGTGCCACACACACACACACACTCACTCTCTCTCTCTCTCTCTCTCTCTCACACACACACACACACACACACACACACAAATGCTCATGTTAGTGCATGCTTTCTGTGTAAACATAGCACACATGCATGCTATCTGAGTGTGCGTGTGCGTGTTTGGTGAGTGTGTGGTTGTGTATTTGTGGATGCATTATTCATTTGGGTTTCAAAATATAGTCTATTTTTGATTCTGTAGATTGCATGATGAAAATTCATATTGTATTTCCAGATTAAATGTAGATCATGTACTTATTGAAGATAACACAAAAAATAAACCAAATATATTAAAAGACGTTCACAATGTCAACGCACCGAGTTAATTATTTTGTGTCAGTGACTCTATGCCTCTGTGTGGTATGTCCTTCATTTCTTCTTTATTTGTATTTGTGTGTGTGTGTGTGTGTGTGTGTGTGTGTGTGTGTGTGTGTGTGTGTGTAAGAAGTCTACATGTGCACATCTTAGAATCTGTCTGTGTGTGAATGATCTTCATCTCTGAGTGTATGTGCAGCAATGAATATATTTGTGTGTGTGTGTGTGGCAATGAGGTCAACTCTGTGTGTATGCATGTGTGTGCGTGTGTGTGTGTGAGAGACAGTGAGACAAAGTTAGTGCACGTGTGTGTGTTTGGTAATGAAGCTAACTCTGTGCATGTGAGTGTTTGTGTGTGTTTGTATATGTGTAAGTGTGTGAGGTCAATTCTGGGTTTGTGTGTCTGGTGTTCACGAGGCAATGTGTGTGCCGTAATGAGACTAACTGTGTGTGTATCTCTGAAGGAAAAAGCTCATCAATACATGTATCCCTGCATCACATGCAGCTGAGAACAGGACTTTTCTCTATCAAGAACTTTGTGGATTGGAGGCACTGGAATTGATAAGAAAGCAAGTTTCTTTTGTCAGGGATCTACAAATGTGTGTGTTCAGAAGTTTTGTTTCATCAAATATCTCAGTTAAAGTCTTTCTGAACGGATCTTGAATCCACCGTTCAGTCCGGATTCGTTCCAGGGATCCGCACTTAAATGCTAATGTGTTCGTAAACCATCGCCATACGCCGTGGGTGCAAAGTCACCCATACTTTTATTGAAATGATCATAACTTCGTGAATTTTGCAGTCATTTGCACCAGACTTAATGACCTTGTTATATGCTGTCCCAAATTGGAGGAATTTTGACGAAGTGATGACGTGGGCTCAGTCATTTATTGAGTGCTCTCACTGATAAACAAACAAGCAAAGAAACCATCGGAAACGGCTGAACACATGACTTCCTCGGCGGAGCCAAGTTGTCCTGAATAAGCTCACTAACACGCATGATTGCACATCAGACAGAATTGATCAATATCGGAGAGAAATTTGTGACCGTGGTCAATTACTGTAGTCACATTGCAGCAAAAATTAGCGTAGCTGTCATAAGATTCAGCGGTATTTGTTTATGTTTTCGTTTGTTTCGGTTTTCCAAAGCCAACATCACTCAAACTGGTCAGGTGCTTTGGACTAGAACAGTCAAGAGACGAAGACCTTACCATGCTGAGACTTTGAAATCGAACGTGTCGAGTTATCGTCTGTTCACCGATTTTCAAGCGAGACACGTGTCAATCATGAGATCATGTTCATGATATCAGTGCCACGGAAACTATTTTGCTAAACGAGGTAGTCCTGCAATGAGACAGGCACAAAATGACTCGGAGAGCCGTCAGGAATATTTGTCATATATCGGTCACTCAGGAAGCACCGCGCTGCACACGTATTAGCTCCGCTGTTTTCGTGTTTGTGTATGGTGATTTGTCTGTCCATCAGCAAACAGACGCAAGATTTATACACCCCATTTAATGGAAACTTAGAGGAAAAACTGAATGTGGCCCCAAGAACGAGCCATGACATGTCCATGCAGATCCAAACTATACAGCGGATCCAGGATCCGCTAAACTTGGTACCAGGCGGAAGACGTTGACGTTGCATTTCTGAAGCGTAAGTAATCGAACGTTCTGTTTAACTCTTTCAGTGCAAATGTGGCAACATTGCTACAGCCAGGCTCGACGTTGCCGCTGCATTTCTGATGCAAGTCGTGAAGTGTTCTGTTTAACCCTAGCAGTAGTGTTACAGCCAGGTTTGACATTGACGCTGCATCTTTTTTTTTTTTTTTTTTTAAGCCAGCAGACTAACGTTCTATTTAACTCTTTCAGCACCAGTGTGGCAACATTGCTACAGCCAGGCTCGACGTTGATACTGAATGTCTGAGGCTAGTAGTAAAGCGGTCTGTTTAACTCTTTCACTACTGATGTGACAATGCTGCTACAGCCAGGCTCTCGACGTTAACGCTGCAATTCTGTATCGAGTCGTACAGCGTTCTGTTATCTCCTTCGCTACTAATGTGGCAGTACTGCTACAACAAGACTCGACGTTGATGATGATTTCTGAAGTCAGTTGTAGAGCGGTTTTTTCTTTCTTTCTATTTTTTTCCTTTAACTCTTTTAGCACTCATGTAGTAAGATTGCTACGTTCAGGTTCGACGTTGATGCTGCATTTTTGAAGCTAGTTGTAAACCGATCTGTTTAACTCTTCCAGCACTAGGGCGGCAATAATACGACAGAAGGCTCGACATGGGACTCTGCATTTCTGAAGCTAACCATAAAAAAAACAAACAAAAAAAAACAAAAAACAAACAAACAAACAAACAAACAAAACAAGCATTTTATTTCACTCTTTCAGCATTAATGTGACAATGACTCTACAGTTAGGCTCGATATTGATGTTGCATTTCTGCCACAACTCGAACCACGCTACTGTTATAAAAATAAGAGAGAAAAAAAAAAAAAAAAGATACTAGGTTTGGAACAACAATCCAGCACGAAAAAGTCAGTGAATGACTTCAGAAATGAGAACGTGACAAGCATTGACAGAAAGCGACTGTAACATCAAATGGTACTGGGAAATAACTAGGATCCCAGAACACACAAAACCAGCCCTGTAAAAATAATGTCAGACTTTTTGGCAGTTTCAATCTTTCTACAAGTCGTAAACAATCTGTTTTGAGTGACCTTCCACCGAAAGTAAAAGCCGGGGGTGAACAAAGAATTAATTTCACTTCTGAATGCTTACTTCTGCTGCCATGAATTTCGATTGTTGCCGCTGTTGTGGTCTGACGTTCTAGGAAAGGGCAGGTCAGCGCCCCATGAATGGTGACACACCAACAGCCTCAGGGGCTGTGGCCACCTGGTCACCACAGCGGTCGGATCCTTGAACAGGCCAAAGGAGCCTGTATGGTTTCCCTGAACCTCACAGCTTTAAATGTATATACATACATTTTTTTTATTTTATTTTATTTATTTATTTATTTATTTTTTTTTTTTGGGGGGGGGGGGGGGGGGGGGGGGGGTTGCTCATTACATGTTTTCATACCTGACGTGTGGACACGGTGCACACATGTGCAAGGGCATAGAAAAGATAGTGAGCGAATAAGAGAGAGAGAGACAGACAGATAGAGAGAAACGGTGACTATTCAATAAAACAACGCTTATGTTCTAAGATATTTTCACACTTTACTTCAGCACTGCATACCAAATACAGGTTAAGTGTACCTTCTCCACATCAAAAGGGAACAAACGAAAGATATGATCGTCGTGAAAATTCAAGAGTATCCGAAAGAAATAATATCAAACCGAAAACGAACGACAAACAAAAAACCCCCACCTTATGCCCACGCAAGAACTCCAGTAAAAGAGAGATAAACATGGTGAAGACACTCCAGTAAAAGACAGATAAACATGGTGAAGACACTCCAGTAAAAGACAGATAAACATGGTGAAGACACTCCAGTAAAAGACAGATAAACATGGTGAAGACAAAAAGGGTGGACATGGGCAAGGGATGTGGAAATGACAATGACCAATTTTATTGTCAATGGTCAATGAAATTAAGAAAAAAAAAAAAATTTGCTAAATAAAAGGCATTTTAATATGGAACCCCCAACCACTCCCCTTGTCTTCCCCTCCCACCCCACCAAAACACACACACACACACACTCTTCCTCCCTCTCACATCTCCCCTCTGTGCTCTCCCCTTTCTTCCTCTCCCCTTACAAGACCAGTGAGGAAAGAAATAGAGGGAGAAAGGTAAACGAGAGAACAAAACGCCACAAATTCCAGCAATTTGGGCTGCATCGCTCAAATACTGCCCGTGAATTCTCATCGATCAGCGTTAAAAAAAAAAGTCTAAAATTCTGTGGCCCTTCACGCCCTGCTCTCAGTGTCGATGCCTTCTCCACGTCTACGGCCTTGGTTTGATTCCGTCGGGGTCACGGGTATCGGCAAATTCATGGGGCTGTCGTTGGACGGACGTGGTGGCGCCCTCTGGAGAGAGAGCTCACTCACTGATCGTCGTCAGTAGGGGGCTCAGTAGGTGGTGTCCTGAGTGTGTTGGATCAGAGTAGGTAGGTGACTCAGCAGCAGTGCAGTGTCTCCTCCGGTGGGTTGCCTCTTGACGACTTGACATTGACTGCTCCCTGTGGATTGCCGGTGCCAAGGCTGCCGCGGGACTGACCGGGCTGTGGCTGTGGAAAGGGGGGGGAGGGGGGGGGGGTGTCGGAATGAACGGCGTTGGTGCAATGCCTCCGAAGTGGCACAGAAATGGAACAGCAAAATAAAAAAAAAAGAGAAAAAGTACAGTCGGTGAGATGACACGGCCAGACTGCTTGGTCCCGTTTCTTTCGGTCTTTTTCACCGCACCTGGAAGGTCACGTGGCCATGGGAGGGAGGTTTTGCTGCACAAAGCCCAGCGACCGCAAAGGGTCTAAAGAGAGTCGACCCCGAACGAAGCTTTTAACGTGTCAAAAATTGGGAGGCAGGGCTGTTCAGATCCGGTCTGCGCGACTGTTCAAGCTGAAGCATGCTCACATCTCGACCAGTAGCGCCGTTATTGCCAGCAGACGCCAGTTCCAAGCAACAGATGTTACCAAACTAGAGCACGTGAGATGGAGGCGAAGGCAAAATAGCTCACTATAGCTCAATAATTAGTAAGGTGTGTCAAACGGAAAACATAGGACACACTATGCTGCACGCATATTTCATGCAGCAAACTCACACACGGCACAGAGAGAGAGAGAGAGAGAGAGAGAGAGAGAGAGAGAGAGGGGGGAGGGGGAGGGGGAGACAATACAAAGAAACAAATACGCAAATAAAACCAACCAACCAAAGAAAACTTCACACAAGAGCCTAGTCTCGGTTCTCGCCGTCTTCGTGGACCAACGGGTTATATGTTTTAATTTTAATCCTCTAACATAAAAGAAAACCTGGAATTTCATCATTGCAGTTTTGTCCCCTTAACTTTTGTCTTCTTGACCAAGGTCCGCACAAAGGTGAGTTTGTAATGGCTTCGTAACTCATTAAAAGAGAGAGAGAGAGAGAGAGAGAGAGAGAGAGAGAGAGGGAGAGAGAGGAGGGAGAGAGAGAGAGGGAGAGATAGAGAGAGAGGGAGAGAGAGAGAGAGAGAGTGAGCGGCATTCCCTCTCTCTCTGTTGTTTCTAGGTTTAAATGTCAGCGGCTTTTGAACGCGGCGTACAGAGAGCTTCTGAGATGATCTAAGCGATGAGGTGTGTGTGTGTGTGTGTTTCTGGAGTTGGGTTCAGATGAAAAAACTGGTTATGACGGGGAGAGAGAGAGAGAGAGAGAGAGAGAGAGAGAGGGAGAGAGAGAGAGAGAGGGAGAGAGAGAGAGAGAGGGAGAGAGAGAGATGTGAATACGGTGGCACAAGCGTTGGTGAAGACACAAACTCTCTCCTTTCTTTTTCTTTTCTTTCCTTTCTTCCTTACCCCTTTCTTCCCATTTTTTTTTCGTCGAAACAAAAGCTTCTAATGTCAAACAACTGAACTTTTTGAGATGTTGAGTGAACGCTCTTGCCTATTCGAAAGGGCCCGCAATCGAATATGTTGCTATGGTAACGTGGTGCGCCATTTGAAAAAAAAAAAAAAAAAAAAGGGGGGGGGGGGGGGCATACAACGAACTTATTAGAATAGCTGCGATTTCGTAATCGACATAGCGCGTGCCTGCTGTTCTTTACACCAATCGACACGACGATAGCTCATGAAAGAGAGCGTCGTGTACATGGAATACGAATATTGACCAAACAGCCTGCTTCTATTCATGTTGTAGGACTACTAAGGGGAGGGGAGGCAGGGGGTGGGGGGGGGAGAGGGTGGGGGGGGGGGGGGTTGCGACACACACAGTCAAACAGTAAACTATAGGCTTATCAAAGAAGTAGGCCTGCATCATTGGCATACGATTTCTGTTTGACGTCTAGCCCGGAATTAATACATGTTTGAAACGAACATTTAGGTGATCATAAACGGAACGACGCTAAACCGGAGACTG
>CM065742.1:41321713-41326713 GCA_033310375.1 Conus canariensis
ATTGTTAGATTCATTGTTTATTTTAGGGGTAACAGGGCATTTGACCGATTGTTAGATTCATTGTTTATTTTAGGGGTAACAGGGCATTTGACCGATTGTTAGATTCATTGTTTATTTAGGGCAGACAGGGCACTTGACCGATTGTTAGATTCATTGTTTTGTTTTTTTTAGATCTGACAGGGCATTTGACCGATTGTTAGATTCATTGTTTATTTTAGGGGTAACAGGGCATTTGACCGATTGTTAGATTCATTTTTTTTTTTTAGGGTTGACAGGGCATTTGACCGGTTGTTAGATTCATTGTTAGATTCATTGTTAAATTCATTGTTTTTTTTCGTTCCTTTGATCTCCCGGACCTTTCACTTCCTGGGCCATGTTACAGATCCCTCATTCATTCATTCACTCATTTAAGAGCTGATTATTTCAACCAAGGGGGTTACGTCTCCACCATGTCTGGTGCCGTGTCTGTCAGCACCGTTAGGGAGTTATGTCTCCACCATGTCTAGTGGTGTGTCTGTCAGCACTGTTAGGGGAGTTATGTCTCCACCATGTCTAGTGCCGTGTCTGTCAGCACTGTTAGGGAGTTATGTCTCCACCATGTCTAGTGCCGTGTCTGTCAGCACTGTTAGGGGAGTTATGTCTCCACCATGTCTAGTGCCGTGTCTGTCAGCACTGTTAGGGGAGTTATGTCTCCACCATGTCTAGTGCCGTGCCTGTGAGCACTGTTAGGGGAGTTATGTCTCCACCATGTCTAGTGGTGTGTCTGTCAGCACTGTTAGGGGAGTTATGTCTCCACCATGTCTAGTGCCGTGTCTGTCAGCACTGTTAGGGAGTTATGTCTCCACCATGTCTAGTGGTGTGTCTGTCAGCACTGTTAGGGAGTTGTGTCTCCACCATGTCTAGTGGTGTGTCTGTCAGCACTGTTAGGGGAGTTATGTCTCCACCATGTCTAGTGGTGTGTCTGTCAGCACTGTTAGGGAGTTGTGTCTCCACCATGTCTAGTGGTGTGTCTGTCAGCACCGTTAGGGAGTTATGTCTCCACCATGTCTAGTGGTGTGTCTGTTAGCACTGTTAGGGAGTTATGTCTCCACCATGTCTAGTGCCGTGTCTGTTAGCACTGTTAGGGGGTTATGTCTCCACCATGTCTAGTGGTGTGCCTGTCAGCACTGTTAGGGGAGTTATGTCTCCACCATGTCTAGTGGTGTGTCTGTCAGCACTGTTAGGGGAGTTATGTCTCCACCGTGTCTAGTGGTGTGTCTGTCAGCACTGTTAGGGGGTTATGTCTCCACCATGTCTAGTGCCGTGTCTGTCAGCACTGTTAGGGGAGTTATGTCTCCACCATGTCTAGTGCCATGTCTGTCAGCACTGTTAGGGGGTTACGTCTCCACCATGTCTAGTGCCGTGTCTGTCAGCACTGTTAGGGGGTTATGTCTCCACCATGTCTAGTGCCGTGTCTGTTAGCACTGTTAGGGGGTTATGTCTCCACCATGTCTAGTGCCGTGTCTGTCAGCACTGTTAGGGGGGTTATGTCTCCACCATGTCTAGTGGTGTGTCTGTCAGCACTGTTAGGGGAGTTATGTCTCCACCATGTCTAGTGCCGTGTCTGTCAGCACTGTTAGGGGAGTTATGTCTCCACCATGTCTAGTGCCGTGTCTGTCAGCACTGTTAGGGGGTTACGTCTCCACCATGTCTAGTGCCGTGTCTGTCAGCACCGTTAGGGGGTTATGTCTCCACCATGTCTAGTGATGTGTCTGTCAGCACTGTTAGGAAGTTATGTCTCCACCATGTCTAGTGGTGTGTCTGTCAGTCTGTCAGCACTGTTAGGGGGCTATGTCTCCACCATGTCTAGTGGTGTGCCTGTCAGCAGTGTTAGTGAGTTATGTCTCCACCATCTCTAGTGGTGTGCCTGTCAGCACTGTTAGGGAGTTATGTCTCCACCATGTCTAGTGGTGTGTCTTTCAGCACTGTTAGGGGGTTATGTCTCCACCATGTCTAGTGCCGTGTCTGTCAGCACTGTTAGGGGAGTTATGTCTCCACCATGTCTAGTGCCGTGTCTGTCAGCACTGTTAGGGGGTTATGTCTCCACCATGTCTAGTGATGTGTCTGTCAGCACTGTTAGGAAGTTATGTCTCCACCATGTCTAGTGGTGTGTCTGTCAGTCTGTCAGCACTGTTAGGGGGGTTATGTCTCCACCATCTCTAGTGGTGTGCCTGTCAGCACTGTTAGGGGAGTTATGTCTCCACCATGTCTAGTGGTGTGCCTGTCAGCACTGTTAGGGGAGTTATGTCTCCACCATGTCTAGTGGTGTGCCTGTCAGCAGTGTTAGGGGGTTATGTCTCCACCATGTCTAGTGGTGTGTCTGTCAGCACCGTTAGGGAGTTATGTCTCCACCATGTCTAGTGCCGTGTCTGTCAGCACTGTTAGGGGAGTTATGTCTCCACCATGTCTAGTGGTGTGCCTGTCAGCACTGTTAGGGGAGTTATGTCTCCACCATGTCTAGTGGTGTGTCTGTCAGCACTGTTAGGGGAGTTATGTCTCCACCATGTCTAGTGCCGTGTCTGTCAGCACTGTTAGGGAGTTATGTCTCCACCATGTCTAGTGGTGTGTCTGTCAGCACTGTTAGGGGAGTTATGTCTCCACCATGTCTAGTGGTGTGCCTGTCAGCACCGTTAGGGAGTTATGTCTCCACCATGTCTAGTGGTGAGTCTGTCAGTCTGTCAGCACTGTTAGGGGGTTATGTCTCCACCATGTCTAGTGGTGTGCCTGTCAGCAGTGTTAGTGAGTTATGTCTCCACCATCTCTAGTGGTGTGCCTGTCAGCACTGTTAGGGGAGTTATGTCTCCACCATGTCTAGTGGTGTGTCTGTCAGCACTGTTAGGGGGTTATGTCTCCACCATGTCTAGTGCCGTGTCTGTCAGCACTGTTAGGGGAGTTATGTCTCCACCATGTCTAGTGCCGTGTCTGTCAGCACTGTTAGGGGTTATGTCTCCACCATGTCTAGTGCCGTGTCTGTCAGCACTGTTAGGGAGTTATGTCTCCACCATGTCTAGTGGTGTGTCTGTCAGCACTGTTAGGGGGTTATGTCTCCACCATGTCTAGTGCCGTGTCTGTCAGCACTGTTAGGGGAGTTATGTCTCCACCATGTCTAGTGCCGTGTCTGTCAGCACTGTTAGGGGGTTATGTCTCCACCATGTCTAGTGCCGTGTCTGTCAGCACTGTTAGGGGAGGTATGTCTCCACCATGTCTAGTGGTGTGTCTGTCGGCGTGTCAGCGCTGTTAGGCGCACACCATACGACACCGGTCTTTACCAAACGTGGTGCAAAGATGGAGTGAGGCCCACGGACGAATCCGTACTTTTTTTTTTTTCTTCTTCTTCCTTTTTTTTTTTTTTTTTTTTTGATGGGCACACATGAAGAATAAAAATTGCAGTGATCAATATTAACAATGTACATAAACGTCATACAAAGTTATAAAACACACGTTACACACTTTACCTCAAATCGATCAAAGCATGACGTTTGGAGAATGCAAAATACACTGACAAATTTCAGCATCTCATTGTTCTGATCAGGGTCCAAGGTCGTGGATAACGTAAACGTTAAGGCAAAAAAACATACAATATGTATAATAAGCATTAGCCTTTTAATGGTCTAATATATGGGGCCCGTTTTATTTGGTAGTTTGCATGATTCATCTCTGAAGGAGAAAACATACAATATGTATAATAAGCATTAGCCTTTGAATGATCTTATATTTGGGCCCGTTTTATTTGGTAGTTTGCATAATTTTTCTCTATCAAGGACATGTATCTCTCCATTTTATAATTGTAGTCCAGCTCCTTCAAAAACCATATTTATATTAGATTTTGTTTTGTTACTTCTGCATTTATGAATGAAATACTTTCCTATCAGAATAATCAGATCTAACATATCGCCATTCAATTTTGCTGCGGGTTCAAGGTGCGGTTTTGGAACAAAGGGCAGACCTTGGATCTTTTGGATTATCGGCGAGGGTCTGCAATCTCTCTAACGCCCTTCTGGTTCGTTCATACTGCAGTTCGTTCATACTTCGCTTCGTTCATCTTTTAGTTCCTTTGTGCCCAGTATAACCCAGACAAAGTTCAAACTCCATCATCCATCCATTCACTCCTACATTCATCCCTTCATTCATTTATTCATTCGCGCGTGCTTCGTTCGTTCGTTCGTTCTCTGTGTCACCTTGAACTCCTGTATCTGGGCCTGGTTGAACATGGCAAAGACGTTGGAGGTGTAACGCTGGGTGCGCGTCCTCTGCTTCTTCTTGGAGCGTGTGCTGGACATCTTGTCGTTCGGCTGCTTCCCTCTTTCCTCTGCGTCCTTCCCTCTTTCCTCTGCGTCCTTCCCTCTTTCCTCTGCGTCCTTCCTGCTTTCCTGTTTGTTCCCTCGGCCTTCTGGCGTTCCCCCCTATGCAATCAGGCCATCAATGATTTCTCCAGTGAAACACTTTCTTTCATAACATCGACTTTCTTTTTCCCAATCGGCAACGATCTGTTCACCTAGGTTAACAGTGGCCGTCCTGTTTTATTCACACAAAAGTTGATGTATTACAAGGATAAGTTCTTGTTTTCTTGACAGAGATCTCCTCCTACGTACTAAAGGTTAATGCCAGCTTCTTGCCCGTAAGACATCTGTCTGTTCCAGCTGTTCTGACCTACACTGATTATGAAATGGCAAAAATAATGTTGATCAATTAGTTAGTTGGACGAGAAGTGAACCACATGCTCATAAACGAATATAACACAAAGTAAATGGTTATAGAAAATCACAATGCCACTCTTCTAATTTTCGGCCACGTGGCCTTTTTCAAGAGAAAAAAACAAAAACAATGCAACTACGTGATGTCCATCTTTGGCAACTGGCAAAGAATTGACGTCATAAATATATTACGCAAGTTCTGACATCATAATATGTGATGTCATCAACAAGGGGAAAAAAAGGGGGGGGGGAGGGGGTGCAAGTTGT
>CM065742.1:41335685-41353185 GCA_033310375.1 Conus canariensis
TGACAGACATAGAAAAAAAAAAAAACTACTTGAAGACAGAAGAAATGTTGACGGCGCTGCAGCGACGTCTTCTTCTCGTGACCGGGTGAAGACGTGGCTTTGGAGGAAAGACTGTAGAATATTTCAACGTGAAGGAAATACATAGGTCTACATGTTCCTCTTCCGCATGTGTGTGTGTGTGTGTGTGTGTGTGTGTGTGTGTGTGTGTGTGTGTGTGTGTGTGTGTGTGTGTGCATGTGTGTATGCGTGTGCCTGTGGGTCTGTGTGTTTGTGAGAGAGAGAGAGAGAGAGAGAGAGAGAGAGAGAGAGAGGAGAGAGAGAGAGAGGGAGAGAGGAGAGAGAGAGAGAGAGAGAGAGGAGAGAGAGGAGAGAGAGAGAGGAGAGAGAGAGAGAGAGAGAGAGAGAGGAGAGAGAGAGATAGAGAGAGAGAGGAGAGAGAGAGAGAGAGGAGAGAGAGAGAGAGAGAGGAGAGAGAGAGAGAGGAGAGAGAGAGAGAGAGAGAGAGAGAGAGAGGAGAGAGAGAGAGAGAGAGAGAGAGAGAGAGAGAGAGAGAGGAGAGAGAGAGAGAGGAGAGAGAGAGAGAGAGGAGAAGAGAGACGAGGAGAGAGAGAGAGAGAGAGAGAGAGAGAGAGAGAGAGAGAGAGAGAGAGAGAGAGAGAGAGAGAGTCCATCTCCTGTCTGTTCCCACTCTCTTTGACTGGCTGGCTGCAGATAACAGACAGCTGGAGAATCCCATCAGTAAGGAGGGACCCCATGAACCAACACCAGCAGCTGATACGAGCAGTAAGTGAAGGAGTGTGGCATGGAGTCGTTGCCCTGTCTGACATTTGCCGTGGAATGCCTTCACTACATCACACCAAAGACTGTACGCCCTACGTCCGTAGGGCCAACTATCTTTGATCACACCACAACTGGACACTGGAGAAGCGAGAGCAGACTGACTTAGGTGAAGAATGAGGAGGGGGTAAAAACTAGGCAGGGATAGGAGTATTGGAATTAGAGTATTTTCTCACGTGGATTAACATTTCAAAACAACGAAATGCAAAGACAGACCGGGGAAATACGGTGTGTTGTTACAGTGCCTGCTGTGGTGTGCTGATTTGGAATACGATTTGTCGCCAAAACAACTGAAACCATTTGAACTAAAGCACGATCCCCGGGCTTTGGAAAGCCAGTTCTGTTACGACAATGTCTGTGTGTGTGGATATTGGTTTTACGTGAGTTACAGTAGTAATCTTTGCGTTAAAAAATATATGATTATTATTATTATATTGAGTATTTATATAGCGCCTATCCTCGGTCACAGACCAAGCTCTAAGCGCTTTACAATAAACACACTACCTCACTCACTCAACGGGCTGCCTACCCAGGTAGAGCCGGCCGAAGATCAGCCTACCGGCGCTCATTCAGTCGTTTCCCGTACCATTCAAATATCAGTCACTCATTTTCATTTATCTCATTTATTCCTCCAGTTTCTCACATAGGATGTATGCGATGTTTATACGTGTCCTCGATGACGATGACGAAGCTTATCTTTCCGACATTTTTTATCTTTTTTTCCCCCAATCAGAACATGAGCAAACTCACCTCCATCCCTCTCTATATTTACAACTCAGGAGCACGTTATACGTAAGTGCATTCTCGCGTCCAGTCCAAATCCAGTTGTAGACTCTCACAATCTCCGATCTTTATGGATAATATGAAAGGTTTTCCCACACACACACACACACACACACACACACACACACACACACACACACACACACACACACACACACACACACACACACACAAATGCAGGTCTAATCCTTGGGGTTGTCCTCGTTGACCGGAAATCCATTTGTTCCGTAACTGTGTCGACCTTCTGTGCCGTATACCACAGATGACCACAGCTGTGAAGACACTATCCACCCAGGTCCTCCTGCTCCTATGCGGTCTCCAAAATAACATGCGTCAAATAGTTCAGAACGGTAGACACAGGTCCGTATTACACTATGGACCTTCTCTATGACATGCTTAGCGTCAAAGCTGTAACTGTCGGTTAAAACTAATTTTCAAATGCGGTAGGCTAAATCCACTACAAGCACTGGAAATGCTGCGGATGTGGGAGGTTGGGTATGGGGTGAAAACTGGGCCAGTTAAACCTGTAGCGTCAGGCACCTCACTGCGTGGTTCTTCTACATATCAAGTTAATATCATAAAACACCGATCAATATCCTTCAGCTAGCCCATTGAGATTCTGTAGCGTCAGGCACCTAACAGCGTGGTTCTGTTACATATCAAGTCACAATATCATAAAACACCGATCTATATCCTTCAGCCAGCCCATTGAGATTCTACAGCGCAGTCCGTTGAGTCGAGTCCTCCGGATGCTCATTTCTATTCAAGTTGACCTCTGACACAAAGGGGGATAACCTTACAAAAATCAGTAGAGTACGTCATGAACATCAGCTAACTGGTGAGATGGTTAGCGTTTTTGACAAAAAGCTGTAATTACGCTAGCACCAATTACTAGCTTCATGTTGGTCAGTGTATTATCAGGCATTTATCAGACATTTACAAACCACAGTTATAGAACTAAAACGAAACACGACTGAATTAAGTGTTACTTGAGTTGACTGAATTAAGTGTTACATGAGTTGACTGAATTAAGTGTTACATGAGTTGACTGAATTAAGTGTTACGTGAGTTGACTGAATTAAATGTTACATGAGTTGACTGAATGAAGTGTTACATGAGTTGACTGAATGAAGTGTTACATGAGTTGACTGAATGAAGTGTTACATGAGTTGACTGAATTAAGTGTTACACGGGTTGACTGAATTAAGTGTTACATGAGTGTTACATGAGTTGACTGAATTAAGTGTTACATGAGTTGACTGAATTAAGTGTTACATGAGTTGACTGAATCCCTTTTTCTGATGCAACTGAAGACTCGTTTCAAGCCGAAGTTCCACATAATATGGAAGCACACAAATACCCCGGCTGGCCGAAAGTCTTTAGATTTCCGCAGAAAGAAACGCCAGCCAATGCTTTAGAGTGGCCACGCGCCGCAAGTAGGACTTGGCACCAAAACACTACATCATCCATGTAAGCGTTTTGAGGCCTACCGTAAGATTAATCCAGCATTTAATGTTCAACTGATAATTGATCAAAAGAACAACTCCCCACCAATTATTTCCCTTGTTTTCGCTGATTTTCACCGACGACATCACAAACAGTCTTCAAATACATGATCTTCCCTTCAGTTGACGTCACATTTCAGGCCTTTGCACTCACCCGTGACCCTATCTTTGTGCCAGCTGGTGGCGCCCAAATAGTCCCATTCCTTTGATTTTCATCTGTCTGCTTGGAACCACCTGGCCTGTACCTTGATGGCCACATGGAAGAAAATGAGGAGAATCAACTTTTCAGACACAACTGAAGTTCTCAAACAATCTAATTGCGCCAGTCTATAAATACTCGACTCCTTAAGCAAGGCCTTGGCGCATTCATTTTTTGGTGTGCAGCCTGTTGGCAGTTTTACAACAATCCTCTCTGGACTGATGCTCACTTTGACATCCTCTCAATCCAGCGCTTCGACACTGTTGTTCCGACGTCATCAACAGCCTTAAAGGCCATGTGAATTATCAGCTTCTTCGAGGATGTCAAAGCCATCTTCTCATAGCCGCTACTGGAACAGGAAGAAGTCACGCGCGGGGGAGGGGGGAAGGGAAGGGGGGGGGGGGGGGGGGCTTTGAAGAACACAAAGGATGACAGAACAGGGGTGCTCTCAAAGAGACCCAAAGCCTCTTGCTCGGACATTGGTGCTAGCAAAGGCACTGCCATGATGGAGCGTGAGTGAAGCCCACATCTATCTGACTGAATTGTGACTTCACCGAGCACACAGCACTGCGGACAAACGCCATTGGAGCTAGCAGTCCAACACGCCTCTGTGCGTTACATGGTCCATCTGTCAGCTTAGACTGGGTGACATTTCCAAAGCACAAGGCGAGCCTTTACACACACACACACACACACACACACACACACACACACACACACACACACACACACACACACACACACATATTCGCTATTCACACACACACACACACACACACACACACACACACACACACACACACACACACACACACACACACATAAAGTATGTACATAGGGGGAAACTGCTATATATGATTGAGAAACTGAGATGGAGGAAACAGAGAAGATGATAATAGAGAAGAGAGGGACAGACAGAGACAAGCCAAAAGGGGAAGGAAGAGAGCCTGTGACTTAGAGACAGACATAGTGAAGGTGAGAAAGAGAGAGACGCAGAGAGCGACAGATAGTCAGGCAGGGAGAGACAGACAGCAGAGAGAGAGAGAGAGAGAGAGAGAGAGAGAGAGAGAGAGAGAGACAGAGACAGAGACAGAGATAAAGACAGAGACAGACAGAGAGAGGAGAGGAGAAGGGGGGGAGAGAGAGAGAGAGAGAGAGAGAGAGAGAGAGAGAGACAGAGACAGAGAGACAGAGAGAGACAGAGAGAGACAGAGAGAGACAGAGACAGAGACAGACAGAGAGAGAGAGAGAGAGAGAGAGAGAGAGAGAGACAAACATACAGACGGACAGAGACAGAGACCTAAAACATGGACAAAATCTTCTAGAATGATTACCATTTAAGATTCGAAAACACACTTCACTTCTTACACTCCCCCCCCCTCCCTCCCACCTCTCCCCCCACCATCTTCTGGCACACACACACACACACACACACACACACACACACACACACACACACACACACACACACACACACACACACTTGTACTCATGTACGCATATATGCAGGCGCTGTGCAGGCAGTGGAATATCACATCCTGTTGCTGCGTTGTACAGCCTGACAGCAGTTGGCAGAAAGGATTTCCGCATACGAGTGGTCCTGGCCTTTGGACAACGCAGGGGCCGAGAGCCCTCTCTGTTGGACCTGCAAGACTGCACAGCAGGGTGAAGTGGGTGGGAGGTGTCTGTCATGATAGCCATCAGATTTTTGGTGGCAGCACGCTCAAAGATGGTGGTTGGTGTGGCAACGTTCGCCTTCACCACACGTGCTGCTGTCCGTGCTATCTTCTCCAGCCTGTTGGTGTCCGCTGTCTTGGCGCTGCTGAAGAAGCAGATGTGGTTGCACAGCATGACACTCTGGACCACCGCCTGGTAGAAGAGGGGCAGTAACTCCTGGCTGACTTGGAAGGATCTCAGCTTCCGAAGGAAATGCAGGCGCTGGTTGGCCTTCCTGCAGCAAGCATCCACCTTGGCAGTCCAGCTCAGCTGATCGTCGATGATCGTCCCTAAGTATTTGTGGGTGCTGACAGTCTCTACTGGCTGGCCTTTGATGTTCAGAGGTTGGATGTCACAGCGGTTCCTTCGGAAGTCGATGATCAACTCTTTCGTTTTGGCCACATTTAGCTCCAGGAAGTTGTCATCACACCAATCAACCAGTTGCTGGGCAGCCTGTAAGTATGGGCGATCATCCTCCTGGATGAGACCGGTCAGGGAGGAGTCATCTGCAAATTTGATCAGCAGGGTCGACTTCTCTCTGCTGCGACAGTCTGCGGTGTAGAGAGTGAACAGGACTGGTGATAAGACGCAACCCTGTGGGGCTCCTGTGTTGGTTGTCTTTGTGTTGGAGAGTTCTTTGCCCACCCTTACTCGTTGAGGTCTTCCCGTCAGAAATCTGAAGATCCACTGTATCTGGACAGGGTTGACTGACATGTTCAGGAGCTTTTCAACCATGAGATGGGGCTGGATGGTGTTGAATGCGCTGCTGAAGTCGATGAACAAGAGGCGTGCGTATGACTGGTTTCTCCAGGTGACTGTACAGGTGATGCAGTAGTGTTAAGATGGCGTCCTCTGTGCTCTTGTTCTTTGAATAGGCGAACTGTAGATGGTCTTGCTTGACACCCGTTTCTGCTGGCAGCAGCTGCAGTATGATCTTTTCAGCACACTTGAATGGTACCGAAGTCAGGGCCACAGGTCTGTAGTCATTCAGTTCTTTGGGGGAAGGCTTCTTGGCGGCTGGAACAATAATCGAGGTCTTCTAGATGGTGGGGATGGTTCCTTCGTCTACAGATCTTTGGAACAGGCGTGAGTACACAGGCGCCAGGGAATCACTGCAGGCTTTGATGGTCTTGCTGCTGATGTAGTCAGGACCAGCTGCAGTGTGGGTCCTGACTTTCCTGAAGCAGCATCGGCCTTCCTCTTCCCTGATTTGTACTGGTTGTGCAGGACGAGTCAGGACTTCCTCCATGGCTTGCTTTTGCTGCTCTTTTAGGTCGTGCTTGTCATATGGCGTGTAGAACTCATTCAGTTCTTCTGCAAGCTTAAATTCCTCATCAACTTGCAGCAGTGGCCTCTTTGCTTTGTATCCAGTGATCGTTTCGATGTCTTTCCAGAATTGTTTGGAGTCACAGGATCTGAAGTTGTTCTCCAGTTTGGTCTTGAATTGCCTTTTGTCTTCCCGGATCTGCTTGTCGATCTTGTGTTGGACCGCCTTTGTCATGGAGTCATCGTGCTCTTGGAGGGCTTTCCACTTTTGGTTCAGCAGTGTTTTCAGCTGTTTTGAGACCCACGGTTTGTCATTGCCGTATATTTTGACCTGTTTGCTGTCGACGATCATGTCTACACAGAAATTGATGTAGTCAGAGATCATCTCAGCTGCTGAGTCAAGGGAGTCGTCATTCAGGAAGACATCCCAGTCTGTGCACTCAAAACAACCGTTCAGCTCCTCAGCCGTTTCTTTTGTCCACTTCTTCACTGTCTTGACAACAGGCTTTACCCTCTTGTACTTTTGCCGGTAAACAGGCACCAGCTGGACCATGTTGTGGATCGACCTTCCCAGCTTTGGCAGCTGTCGGGAGCGGTGGGCAGATGAAATGTTGCCATAGCATACGTCCAGGGTGCTTTCCTTACAGGTGCAACACGTGACGTACTGCTTGAAGTGAGGCAGAGACTTGGTCAGGCGGCATCTGTTGAGATCACCCATCACAAAGCAGGGTGCGTCAGGGGAGGCGGAAGACCGTCTCTGGACCACAGCAGCGATCATTTCACGAGCAGTCTCAACATGTACCCTGGGATTGACGTACACTACTGTGACAAAGATCTACATGTGCCCTGGGATGGACGCACACTGCTGTGACGGAGATCTACATGTGCCCTGGGATGGACGTACACTACTGTGACGAAGATCTGCATGTGCCCTGGGATGGACGTACACTACTGTGATTAAGATCTACATGTGCCCTGGGATGGACGTACACTACTGTGACGAAGATCTGCATGTGCCCTGGGATGGACGTACACTACTGTGACGAAGATCTGCATGTGCCCTGGGATGGACGTACACTACTGTGACGAACATCAACATGTGCCCTGGGATGGACGTACACTACTGTGACGAAAATCTGATTGAACTCTCTAGGCAGGTAAAAAGGACGGAGGGCAACGTTGATTAGTTCTATGTCCTCAGTGCACACAGATTCCTTGACTGCCACGTTGGTACACCACTTTGTGTTCACACACACGCAAACCCCACCCCCTTTACATTTCCCTGTGATTTCACTAGAACGATCCAGTCTATGGTAAGAGAAACCTGGAATGTCTGGGTCCCCGTGATCTTCCTTCAGCCACGTCTCTGAGAGACCGATCAAGTTCGCTTCTCTGTATTCATGGCGATACTTTATATGCATGCAGCAAGTTCTGTCTCTTTGTTTCTGACTGATTGTGCGTTTCCAAACACGATAGTTGGAAGGGGAAGTTTGAAACAACGTCTCCTGGCTCTTTTAATTAACACCCCTCGTCTCTTTCCGCTTTTGCGTATCTTCAAAACTCGGGAGATCTTTTTCAAATCAAGTGTACCCCCATACACTGTATGTCCAGTGCTCTGCCTACGGAGTAGAAATTCACGACTGTAAACATACATGAGGTTGTTTTTTTTTTTTTTTTTTTTTTTTTTTTTTTTTTTTTTTTTCAAAATGGCTACTTTCACTACACTTTCTCTTTCTCGCTGTACTTAATTTATACATTCGTACTGACAAGCCCGTCTCACCTACAAACAATCCATTTTCACCAAATTCTTTCGTACTATCTGAAACGAACACACTGCAGCTTCCATGACTTCAAAAGAAACACTAACACTGTAACCATTGACAAACATCACAAACGTGCTGCTGGTGGCACACTCAGTTGCGCCCCGAAAACCTGTTTCTATTGAAACAGGTGAATGGTGTATAAGCTTATTGCTTTTGTTTTGACAAATAGTGTAAAAACCACTTTATTCAACAGCAACTGACCAAATTCCCGAAACAATGACATTAACAAGCACTGTAGTTACACATCATCACTCTCAAGGAGTACAGTCACGTATTTCCATGACATTGAGTCTTAGGCAAAAATTCGCTTCCAGTCTTTCCATTTGACAATCATATATACAGGCAGACGGGGAGAGAAAGGAAATCGTTTTCGTTTTATAATCAGCACATAATCATTTTTGTATAGTCAGCACATAATCATTTTTGTATAATCAGCACATAATCATTTTTGTATAATCAGCACATAAACATTTTTGTATAATCAGCACATAATCATTTTTGTCCTTGAGGGAAACACACCTACACCTATTAAAAAAAAGCAACAACATTTTGTCCCTTTAATTTCAAAGAAAACTTTCTTGAGAGCTAACTATCATTGTTCATATGAATCCACGATGAGGTTCCATACAGTGGTTTTTGCTTTCACACATATTACCCCTACCCTCCTCCACACAGGTGTTCTCCCCTCTCAGTATTAATACATATTTATTTGCATGCACTTGTACGCTACACACAGTGGGCAATTCTGACATCCCAGTGAATCATTTTCTCCACAATTAGAAAGTACATATTTTTTTTTTTTTTGTGGGAGTATTTCAATTATTTCTTAGCATGGCCAGTTCCTTTGTTAATATGGAAATCAGTGTGATAGGTTGATATGGGAATCAGTGTGATAGGTTAATATGGAAATCAGTGTGATAGGCTAATATGGAAATCAGTGTGATAGGTTGATATGGAAATCAGTGTGATAGGCTAATATGGAAGTCAGTGTGATAGGCTAATATGGAAGTCAGTGTGATAGGTTAATATGGAAATCAGTGTGATAGGCTAATATGGAAATCAGTGTGATAGGCTAATATGGAAATCAGTGTGATAGTTATATGGAAATCAGTGTGATAGGTTAATATGGAAATCAGTGTGATAGGCTAATATGAAAATCAGTGTGATAGGTTAATATGGAAATCAGTGTGATAGGTTAATATGGAAATCAGTGTGATAGGTTAACATGGAAATCAAGAATCCTATTTTAAAAGGCCGAAAAGAACGTAGAGGATATTCAGCTTGTACTTGAGAACTCAGTCTTTTTTGCTTTTGTCTGTTTGTTTGTTGTTGCTGTTGTTTTTCAAGTTGTCAGAAAGTCAGTGGTCACCAAAAAGGTCCCAAAAAGAGGCGGCAAACCTGCCCCTCCCCACCAAACTCAAGCAGCAGATGCAATTGAGAAGACAGGCAAATTCTGACATTGGAGGCCCACCTGGGCCTCAGAGAGCAAGGATGGTTGAATATGTGGACAAGGCTGCCACCTCCAAGCTTTTCCAGGAGAAACTCCTTCCTCTGGCACCTGACCATTGGTCATGGTGACCAAGGTAAAAAAAAAAACAAAAACAAAAAACAAAAAAAACCAACAACAAAAACTGAATTTCAATAGTCATGTATGTGTCATGGTCACAAGATAAATGTATGGTGACCTGATCAGTTTTCCATTCCATGTTTCCCATCAGGGCAGTGACCCAAAGACTATCAAAGATCTACTGGCTCACAGTTGTAGGAGCCACAACGCTTTGTCATGATTTTAGACATCCAATCTGAGCTCTGCCGGAGGTGGTGTGTGTATAGGATGGCCTTGTCCTTACTGCCTGTCTTAACCCATTGTCATTCGGGAAACGTGATGGTGCACACTTACAGTCGATTTTGGAAAAAAAAAAAAACATAGCAGTTTGTAAACTTCCTTAGGATTCAGGAAACTTGTGTACCTGTAGCAGATGGGTATCACTCTAAGGAGAAATATGAATTGGGGGAAATGTGGCTGTGTGTACACCTCCCTAGCATGTACCTGTTACACGTGGGTGTCATGATTGAAAGAAGAAGTCTAAGCTGCATACTCGTCACACACTTTAGCCAACTGCATCACCGGAAATGGCAACAAGTCAGCTCGATTTAGACAGGAAGTTATCGTGAATTTTTAGGCATTAGATGAAATTGGTTGGATGATTTTTAAGGCAAAAAAAAAAAAAAACAGACTTGCGATTGCAAGTGGTCGATGCTGAAGTACTGGTGAGCAGAGGTAGCAGCGCTCTGAGCAGTACTGGTATGGATTGTACAGAATGAGCAAGAGCAGATTTATTAATATTTATGGTATGGATTGTATAGAATGAGCATGGGCAGATTTATTTTTTTTTAAATGTCACTGGTGACAAAGTTACAGGAGTGTTTCATTGAGACTTGTGCAGAAAGTTCATTGCAAAAGCAACACTGGGGTTAAGCATGGCTGAAGCCAGTTTGGCTGGATTGAAAGTCAGTCAACTGCTGTCTTGACAATCATGACAAAACCTGTATTGAATCAGTTGTGAAACAGAAGACCAGCAAAACATTGATTTGAAAACAAAGAGGTAGTTTGTTTTTTTTGTTTTGTTTTTTTTTTCCCAAAATGGACATTTCAGGTTAAAATTTATTGTCTGTAAGACGATTAACAGTGATGACTTGGTTGAGCTACAAATCACAGGCTGAAGTTGTAGGTGCTAAATTCTATTCAGTGATTAACAGTGATGACTTGGTTGAGCTACAAATCACAGGCTGAAGTTGTTGGTGCTAAATTCTATTCAGTGATTAACAGTGATGACTTGGTTGAGCTACAAATCACAGGCTGAAGTTGTAGGTGCTAAATTCTATTCAGTGATTAACAGTGATGACTTGGTTGAGCTACAAATCACAGGCTGAAGTTGTAGGTGCTAAATTCTATTCAGTGATTAACAGTGATGACTTGGTTGAGCTACAAATCACAGGCTGAAGTTGTAGGTGCTAAATTCTATTCAGTGATTAACAGTGATGACTTGGTTGAGCTACAAATCACAGGCTGAAGTTGTAGGTGCTAAATTCTATTCAGTGATTAACAGTGATGACTTGGTTGAGCTACAAATCACAGGCTGAAGTTGTAGGTGCTAAATTCTATTCAGTGATTAACAGTGATGACTTGGTTGAGCTACAAATCACAGGCTGAAGTTGTTGGTGCTAAATTCTATTCAGTGATTAACAGTGATGACTTGGTTGAGCTACAAATCACAGGCTGAAGTTGTTGGTGCTAAATTCTATTCAGTCAATTCATGGACTTTGTTTCACCGTTATTTTGTATCAAATGCTCTTTCAAGTTGAATTTTTAAAAAAAATGGAAGTGAACTTGAAAATTCTGTTTCAGATGCAGATTTTGTTGGATTCAAGAGACTGTGTTTTATTGATGATGGTGTTTAAGAATGATGGATAACCACAATGCATCTGAAGGGCAGCACGTGTCTAGCGGTGTGTGATGAACCCATTTCAGTGCAATGAGAACGTTGCAGTAGATCAAAGCCATTGGTGTCAATACTGTAATGTGTATCATTTTTACTCTCTGCAATGAAAAGAAAAAAAAAATGTTTCTGACAAATTTCTGTTTTACTGTAGTCCTGTGAAAGTAAATATGAAATGAGGCAGGGAACAGTAAATAATAAACAATAAACAAGTGCAGTCACTCTTGCTCCCACAAGAAAACATAACTCCAAAGGAATGCTGCTTACGACACCAAATCGCCTAGCAGACATCACAGCACAGTAACGGGGATGTTTCCTTGTTTGTTCTGTGTGCTCTGTGCTGTCATGCCTGCTAGGCGATTCGGCGTCGTAAGCAGCATTCGTTTGGAGTTATGTTTTCTTGTGGGAGCAAGAGTTACCCTGCTTGTTTATTGTTTGTAGTACCGTGGTCAGGGAAGCTGGAATTGCAGATCATACTGCATGCTTCAGCAGAAAGGGCATTTCTCCTGACCACTTCAATGATAAGCATCTCGTATAACTTTTATATTTGAACTTGGATTTAAAAAAATGATGTTTTGCTAATAAAAGGAAAATGATTTATTTCCATTTTATCAGCATTATGTAATGCATTAAAGATCACAGCCTTGAACATAGAAAATGGTAGCAGATAACCGAACACTGATATTTTTGTGGCCAATTTTTCACCTTCTAGTACTGGTGTTGCTTTTATTTTGTTTGAATACTAAAATTATTTGCGTCCTTTCATTGAAAACTGATGTCAGAGTCCAATCATGTACCATATGTAGCCATTCATCAAGAACATGGAATAGTGAAAGTATGTAATCAGGGATTTCATGGTGCTCCGGTTATTTTTAGTGATTTCCTGAAATTACTGAATCAGTCGGTGATGTCGTCAAACAATGGATTATTTCTCTTTGCGCTGCCCACAGAATGAGTACCGATTGAGAAACATTACAATTATGGTGCCTGGGAAAACAAATAGTCATGGCACGTACAAAGCCTATGTAGAAGAAAAAAAAACATTTTTTTCATATTTACCAGTCAGGACAACACTGTATTTGTATTGAAAAGTAAGGGTATTGGCTATACATAAAGAAACTAAATCAAAAATGAGATTGTTTAAACTCTTTTTGAAATCCAGCGATTTCGTGTTGCTGACAGGACCAGTAGGCTAATTAGGCTAAACAAAATCCCTAAAATGGTCGGATTTTTGACCTTCTGGTTTGGCTCTTTCACTGTCGAAGTCAGTTGCAGAAGCATTGTAATCAACTTTAGTCATTTATGATCACAGGATTTGAAGGCTGTTTATGATCTTATGTGTACTAATTGAAATCCGGAACTCTGTGTACTAATTGAAATCCGGAATATGATCTTGGTTTTTAAGTACTTGGCACATGCGCGCAAGCACACTCACTCACACACATACATATAGCACACCAATACAGTGCCCATGCCCATGCGTCCTTTCCAGTCACACACACACACACACACACACACACACACACACACACACACACACACACACTCGGTCATATGCACACACACACACACACACACACACACACACACACACACACACACACACACACACACACACTCGGTCATATGCACACACACACACACACACACACACACACACACACACACACACACACACACACACCCCGAATGGAGAACAGAAACGAACTTGTTTGTACAACTCCTTTATTATCCCAGCCATTATGCAACATTTCTCGTTTTTCCCTTTAACAATGAATTAGCACAGAGGTGATTGTATAAGACATAGCGTTGAAACCACAAATATTTAGTAATTCAAGAACATCACCGAGGCAGTTTTCAATACAACAAGAAATTAAGCCACTTTAATTAACGAAATAGGCCTATAACAAATACACACCCCTGAAATTGCGACAAGCTATCATTTCCACTTACATGCATGCGCCGGCATTTAGTAAAAGAGTTCTATGTCATTGTCACTGCGCCTTTGCCTTCAACAATAAACAGAAGATCTGTAAAGAAAGTAAATCCTGTCATTCTGTGTTCAGACTATGTTGGTGTGGTGATGCGCGTGTTTGTATGCACTCACACAAGTGCAGTGTGTGTGTGTGTGTGTGTGTGTGTGTGTGTGTGTGTGTGTGTGTGTGTGTGTGAAAGAGAGAGAATCCTTGTTGACAATTGAAAAATAAAATATTATATAGCCGCAACGAAACTGCTGACCGCAATTATAAAGAGTTTTCACATAATAAATCGGTCAAAAAAACAAAACAAAAAAAAACAACAGAAAAAAAGAAACAAGCTAAACAGATACAAACATTCCTAGGAAGCTCAGTAACAGGAAAACGACAGGCAAAGATAGTCAGGAATACCATTAAACTACATAAAAGAAAAAAAACATGACATACAGACCTAACTTGAACTAGCATAGTCATCATAAGACCGGCAATAGAAAATAACGAAAAGAACAAAAAAGAAAAAAAAACACCTGACATTACGTAGGGAAGGAGTTCCTGACTGTCACTGTCAGAACTGGAATTCATGGAATGCCAGGAAGTGGCCAAAAACAACTTCTAGTACACACCAACCAATGATTCCTCACTACCGATGACATGCTGTTGTCACCCTCACTGACATTCTGCCCCCCCCCCCCCCCCCCATCCCCACCCCATACAGAACACATACATACAGGCAGAAACACATACATACATGCGCAAGCATGTGTGCACACACATCTCAAGCTCAAGTTTAATATTTGATCCCATTCTGGGACACACAGAATACAAACTCAGTCACCCTGAACTCACACTAAACAAAATGAAATCAGGACACAAGACAGACCACAGACCTCCCTGGCCAAGCCTGCACGGGTCCTAGACCCAGCCTTTGGGGCAGTTCCTAGAGTAAAATCAAATGATTGCTCCGCCAAAGGAAGTAACATCATCAGCTGAGATATTTCCCACTGACACATGCAGGAGAATGCCGACCTCTGCAAAGATGGAACTGATCCTGGATCCACCCTTTGAGTCAGTTCATGAGTAACAGCCAAATTACTCACCGTAAAGGGAAGTAATACTAAAGACGAGCTGAGAGAGTTCCCCCCACTGACCTTTAGAATTAAAAAAAAAAACAACCTTGCTGATGGGTCAGGGGTCTGCTTGTTTAGCCTGAATCATGTCTGTACCCAAGATGTAAAAGAGTTGGTTCCATATGTGGTATTCTATCTTTCCACTAGGGCAGGTTCAAACTGGTTCCTAAGTTTTAGCGTGATCTTGCTGGTGGACAAGTGAGCAACCACTTAGACGCAGGCGAAAACATTATCTCGTTGTTGGAGACAACTACAGTAAAAAGCCCATGCCCTCACACAGATCTTTCGGGGTCAAGTAAAGACATACCTATTCAGGAAAAAGAAGAAAAGAAAAACCCGCAAGAAAGGAAAGTAGGATGCCATCGTTCCTGCATACAGACTTTTCAAAACTGACGAATCGCCATGCTTCTCTTAACCTTTACCGTGCTTCCTGGTCTTCCATGACCCAGTGACTCAATAAAAAAAACAAACATCAGATCTTATGAACGGATAGAGCTATGCTCACCAAATCTTAGGAGTTCCTCAACGATCTGAATAGCCGTTGGTCACAGAAATGTCATGTATGGGCACAATCAATTAGCGTAATCAGTCGTGGTTCCCCCAGGACCTATACATTTTAATGGGTCGCCACCATGACCCACGCCATCGGGTGATGAATAAGTTGCTGAACCGCTCATTATCAGATGTGGGTCTGATTAGGGAATAAGCAACAGGAAAAGCCTCTACAAAATGTGTGGGTCTTGGGCGACCCGCACGATCGGGTCTGTGTCGTCAGAAACATCATCCGGTAAAAGTGAAAACACACTTGCACATACAAACGCGCAAGCACCCACCCACACATACAGAACAACTAATCCCCAGCCTTTATCCTTCAAAGTTAAAAGAAAAATCAGTCAACAAAAACTTAAAATAATAAGCTCAGTATATGGGTGTAAATTTTTTTTTTTTTAACACCCATATAATTACACTGAACACAGTTTCAACAACAATGCGTCTAGTGCTTTGAGGGAAGAATTACAATGATCATATGCAGAGAAAAAGTTTAACCCAGCGGGAAGTGCAGAAAGGGAGAAAACTGAACTCAAGTACAGCAATCAACCATTAGCTAGGCTCCCTTTGCATTTTCTTTTACCGTCCACGAGCGCACCACACGCGACTAAGAACCACAGCACGCGTGCGCGCATTCATACACACATTAGAACACAGTGCGCGCGCGCGGCACACACACACACACACACACACACACACACACACACACGCACGCATGCACGCACGCACGCACGCACGCACGCACACCAACATGCACACATATGCGCATAGACAGAGAGGATTATCCAAACCTAAGAAGACTGATGACCCAAAGAGGACAAGACAGTCAGAGAGTAGGAAGAAGAAAGAAGAAAATGCGAAGAAAGAGGAAAAAAAACTTGAGACAAATCACAAGAAGAAGGAAGAACACACAGACAGACACACATTCCTGCATGCACGCATACCATACCCGTGCGCGCGCGCGCGCACACACACACACACACACACACACACACACACACACACACACACACACACACACACATACACACACACACAAAGCATTCGTGCACACAGTGAGAGACACACGTAAACTCTTACACACAGCCGCACACACACGCGCATAGACATCGTTTGGGGAAGGTTTCCTCCCCTCTGCCGCCCCAAAGCTCTCACTCGCCCTCCCTTCCCCCGCTTTTTCCCTGTTAACTAATTTTATATCATTTACTATTAAGTGTTATAGTTCCGGAATGATCATTAAAAATATAACTCATCTGCTTAAAAGCATCCACGCACACTCCCTTCCCTCATCTAGTCACGCAGCCACTTTCCTATTTATTCGTCTAACACCAGTCCTCATGACAAGACGTTACACCAATTACAACCAACACCAGTCCTGATGACAGGACGTTACACCAATTACACCAACACCAGTCCTGATGACATGACGTTACACCAAAGAACACCAACACCAGTCCTGATGACAGGACGTTACACCAATTACACCAACACCAGTCCTGATGACAAGACGTTACACCAATTACACCAACACCAGTCCTGATGACATGACGTTACACCAAAGAACACCAACACCAGTCCTGATGACAAGACGTTACACCAATTGCACCAACACCAGTCCTGACGACATGACGTTACACCAAAGAACACCAACATCAGTCCTGATGACATGACGTTACACCAAAGAACACCAACATCAGTCCTGATGACAAGACGTTACACCAATTACACCAACATCAGTCCTGATGACAGGACGTTACACCAAAGAACACCAACATCAGTCCTGATGACAAGACGTTACACCAATTACACCAACATCAGTCCTGATGACATGACGTTACACCAAACAACACCAACATCAGTCCTGATGACAGGACGTTACACCAATTACACCAACATCAGTCCTGATGACAAGACGTTACATCAAAGAAAACCAACATCAGTCCTATGACAAGACGTTACACCAATTACACCAACATCAGTCCTGATGACAAGACGATACACCAATTACACCAAGATCAGTCCTATGACAAGACGTTACACCAAAGAACACCAACATCAGTCCTGGTGACAAGACGTTACACCAAAGAACACCAACACCAGTCCTATGAAAAGACGTTACACCAATTACACCAACATCAGTCCTGATGACAAGACGTTACACCAAAGAACACCAACATCAGTCCTGATGACAAGACGTTACACCAAACAACACCAACACC
>CM065742.1:41358185-41363185 GCA_033310375.1 Conus canariensis
GGGAGGGGGGTGGGGGCGGGAACTTCCTCTGACGAGAAATCGTAAATAAATATTGATCGCTCAATCATCTAACAGCAGTCCAGAGGGAAAAATACGTTAGTTAATCGATCAGTTCATAAATGACTTTCAACCACCACCTTAAGGATCATGTAATTCATCAGTTCACGCTAATTAATCAATCAGTTCATAAATGACTTTCAACCACCACCTTAAAGATCATGTAATTCATCAGTTCACGCTAATTAATCAATCAGTTCATAAATGACTTTCAATTACCAACCTTAAAGATCATGTAATTCATCAGTTTCACGCTAATTAATCAATCAAGTCATAAATGACTTTCAACCACCACCTTAAAGATCGTGCACTTCATCAGTTCACGCTAATTAATCAATCAGTTCATAAATGACTTTCAATCACCACCTTAAAGATCATGTACTTCATCAGTTCACGCTAATTTATCAATCAGTTCATAAATGACTTTCAACCACCAGCTTAAAGATCATGTAATTCATTAATTCACATTGATCAATCAATCAATTCATAGCAATTCATAAAATGACTTTCAACCACCACCTTAAAGATCATGTGATTCATTAGTTTATCACTTGCTTGGCTCAGCCTGTCCATGGAGCCAACAATAGATAACACATTTGTTTCACAACGATGGATTACTGTTACCATCTGGACACAAAGCAAATCCGTGAACGAACAAACGCACAATAAATTAAAGAAATATATTTTTAAAAGCCATATCTCTTTGTGCGTGAGTGTGTGTGTCATTCATTTAACGTCTTTCCACTAAACGTGATATTTGTGCGTGAGTGCGAGCGCGTGCGCGCGTGTCTGTGTGCGTATGTGTGGCGCGTGCGATCACGTGTGTGTGTGTTGTGTGTGTGTGTGTGTGTGTGTGTGTGTGTGTGTGTGGTGTGTGTGTGTGTGTTTCGTTTTTCAACTTGATATCTCTTCACCTAAAATCATGTTAGACGATAGAAAAAAACCCCAAAAAACAAGACGTGGAATGGAGAGAGAGAGAGAGAGAGAGAGAGAGAGGAGAGAGAGAGAGAGAGAGAGAGAGAGAGAGAGGGGAGGGGGGGGGAAGAGAGAGAGAGGGGGAAAGATATATATATATATATATGTGTGTGTGTGTGTGTGTGTGTGTGTGTGTACACACACACACACACACACACACACACACACACACACACACACACATATATATATATATATATATATATATATATAGAGAGAGAGAGAGAGAGAGAGAGAGAGAGAGAGAGAGAGCATAGTGTAAAACAGATACATTATAAGAAATGAAATGAAGACGATTATCCGCCTATTACTGTCTTTCACACACACACACAAAAAGTAAATGAATGAGCAAAACTTCAGACCTACGTACATAACACGTACACAGACAAAGAGAGAACAGCATACTGTCACGGCTGAGCTTCATCACAGTCGTCTGGACAACTCACAGAAACAGGCACACCAACGCGCAGGGATAGGAAGGTGTGGGGGGGGGGGGGGGGGGGGGAGGAGGGAGGCAGGGGATGGGAGGCACTTGCTTGACCAGTCAAGACAGTAAGTAGCTGCAGAGATCCCCTCACAACACACACACACACACACACACACACACACACACACACACACACACACACAATCATACTCACACACACACACACACACACACACACACACACACACACCACACACACACACACACACACACACACACGCACACACACGTGCGCGCGCGCGAGCTCCAGCGCACTACACCAGAACAGTCCAGTGCGAACAATGGTGTTTAATCAAGCTACCACCATGCAGGACAAGCTGCTCAGCCAGCCGTGGCCGGGGTCCTTGGTCTCCCACACGTAGCGTCGCTTGGCCCTGACGATCATGAACCGTTTCTCTTCTGTCCTCCGACACGTGGCGTTGTTCACCTGTTTTAACACACGTGTGTTGCCAGTCAGTATGGCCATACAACAACACTGTGTTGACCGTCATTAGGACCATACAACAACACTGTGTTGACAGTCAGTATGGCCATACAACGACACCGTGTTGACAGTCAGTATGGCTATACAACGACACTGTGTTGCCAGTCAGTATGGCCATACAACAACACTGTGTTGACAGTCATTAGGACCATACAACAACACTGTGTTGACAGTCAGTATGGCCATACAACAACAACACTGTGTTGACAGTCATTAGGACCATACAACAACACTGTGTTGACAGTCATTAGGACCATACAACAACACTGTGTTGACAGTCATTAGGACCATACAACGACACTGTGTTGACAGTCAGTATAGCCATACAACAACACTGTGCTGACATTCATTAGGACATTACAACAACACTGTGTTGACAGTCATTAGGACCATACAACAACAACACTGTGTTGACAGTCATTACGACCATACAACAACACTTTGTTGACAGTCATTAGGACCATACAACGACACTGTGTTGACAGTCAGTATAGCCATACAACAACACTGTGCTGACATTCATTAGGACATTACAACAACACTGTGTTGACAGTCATTAGGACCATACAACAACACTGTGTTGACAGTCATTAGGACCATACAACAACACTGTGTTGACCGTCATTAGGATCATACAACAACACTGTGTTGACAGTCAGTATGGCCATACAACAACACTGTCTTGACAGTCATTAGGACCATACAACAACAACACTGTGTTGACAGTCATTACGACCATACAACAACACTGTGTTGACAGTCATTACGACCATACAACACTGTGTTGACAGTCATTAGGACCATACACCAACACTGTGTTGACCATCATTAGGACCATACAACAACACTGTGTTGACAGTAATTAGGACCATACAACAACACTGTCTTGACCGTCATTAAAACTATACAACAACACTGGCTTGGAACCAACACAGGAGCAGAATAGTGAATCCTGCCTTCAAGGTTAATCTCCCTTACCCTTACGGGCGCAGAGGCACTGACCTGTAAGAGACTCAGCGTGTCCAGCAGCTCGGCATCATGAGAGATGAAAGCAGTCCTCTCTTTCCACAGCTTTACCCTGCCTGGACCTGAATCATGTACCCATTGGCTGACTGGGTGGACAGAGAGTATAGCTTATGTACCCATTGGCTGACTGGGCGGACAGAGAGTTTAGCTTATGTACCCATTGGCTGACTGGGTGGACAGACAGTTTGGCTGGGTGGACAGAGAGTTTGGCTGGGTGGACAGAGAGTTTGACTGGGTGGACAGAGAGTTTGACTGGGTGGACAGAGAGTTTGACTGGGTGGACAGAGAGTTTAGCTTATGTATCCATTGACTGACTGGGTGGAGAGACAATTTAGCTTATGTACCCATTGGCTGACTGGGTGGACAGACAGTTTAGCTTATGTACCCATTGGCTGACTGGGTGGACAGACAGTTTAGCTTATGTACCCACTGGCTGACTGAGTGGACAGACAGTTTAGCTTATGTACCCATTGGCTGACTGGGTGGACAGACAGTTTAGCTTATGTACCCATTGGCTGACTGGGTAGACAGACAGTTTAGCTTATGTACCCATTGGCTGACTGTGTGGACAGACAGTTTAGCTTATGTACCCATTGGCTGACAGGGTGGACAGAGTTCAGCTTATGTAAGGAAGAAAGGTGGCAGAGTGGTTAAGACGTTCGCCTGCCAATCCAACGTGTGAGAAATGCATGGGTTCGAGCCCTGCCTTTCTCGCCCTTTCTTTCCCAGTTTGAATGACAAATCGAACTGAACGTCAAGTCCATCGGATGGGGACTATAAGCGAGTCAGACCCGTGTGCCTTCCTGGCCCCCTGCACACGTTAAAGAACCCACGGCAGTTGAAAATCGAAAAGAGCAGGGATGTTCCCCGCTGCCCTGGCAAAATTGATGTAGATTGAAGATAGCCGCCTGGTATTTCTTACCAAGCCACAAAAATTGCCACTTACTGTTATCGTGTGCCATCGTGTACCGGTGGAAATGGAGGACACGTATAAAACATCGTATGCATCCTATGTGAGAAACTGGAGGAATACATGAGATAAATGAAAATGAGTGACTGATATTTGAACGGTACGGGAAACGACTGAATGAGCACCAGTAGGCTGCTCTTCGGCCAGCTCTACCTGGGTAGGCAGCCCGTTGAGTGAGTGAGGTAGTGTTTACTGTAAAGCGCTTAGAGCTTGGTCTGTGACCGAGGATAGGCGCTATATAAATACCCAATATAATGTACCCATTGGCTGACTGGGTGGACAGAGTTCAGCTTATGTACCCGTTGGCTGACTGGGTGGACAGACAGTTTAGCTTATGTACCCATTGGCTGACAGGGTGGACAGAGTTCAGCTTATGTACCCATTGGCTGACTGGGTGGACAGAGTTCAGCTTATGTACCCATTGGCTGACTGGGTGGACAGAGTTCAGCTTACTACCCATTGGCTGACTGGGTGGACAGAGTTCAGCTTATGTACCCATTGGCTGACTGGGTGGACAGACAGTTTAGCTTATGTACCCATTGGCTGACAGGGTGGACAGAGTTCAGCTTATGTACCCATTGGCTGACTGGGTGGACTGAGTTCAGCTTATGTACCCATTGGCTGACTGGGTGGACAGAGTTCAGCTTATTACCCATTGGCTGACTGGGTGGACAGAGTTCAGCTTATGTACCCATTGGCTGACTGGGTGGACAGAGTTCAGCTTATGTACCCCTTGGCTGACTGGGTGGACAGACAGTTTAGCTTATGTACCCCTTGGCTGACTGGGTGGACAGACAGTTTAGCTTATGTACCCATTGGCTGACTGGGTGGACGGAGAGTTTAGCTTATGCACCCATTGGCTGACTGGGTGGACAGAGAGTTTAGCTTATGTACCCATTGGCTGACTGGGTGGACAGATTTCCCCCAGTTTCTTCGCTTAGTTCTTCGTCTAACGGTAACCCTGCGCGCTGTGCCCTTCTCTCCAAATAAACACGGTGTAG